>SKCR01003462.1:0-82694 GCA_019454045.1 Zanthoxylum bungeanum
AAGCCTGAAATTTTTTTTTTTTTTGGAATATCGAGAAAACCCCACATCATTTATATCGGGACCTCCGTATGGATACGTGGGTAAACTGGTGTTGTCACAGGCTCTTACAATGATGCTATCTAGGACTTGAATCTAGAACCTTAAAGATAAGGTCTCAAACTCAAACTGTTGCGCTGCGTCCCTTGGGGACTTGAAGGCCTGAAATTTACTTGACTAAACAAACTCATTTTTTGGTGGGGGCAATAGGGATTATTGTTATGCATTTGTTTATGAAAATTACTTCATTCCAAAAGCTTCACTCTTAGCAGATTTCATTTGCATATAAACATATTAATATAGATATATAGCATTATATATATGGCTAATATAACCTAGATATAAATTGGCTCCCTATAACACAACAGGCTAGAGAAATAATATGGGATAATTAAGCATCAATTTAGTTGAATTAAAGATTTTACTATTGTTATAGATACTGATAGACCTCCAGGAAAAAGGAAGACCTATTCAAAGTAGATTTGAAGTGGAGGCTGTAGTTGATTCTTTGGGCTGATCCATTGCTTATCTTTGAGCACAAGAACTGAAAAATGGGCATCAAAGTTGCTAGAGTTTAGGAGATAAAATAGGTTAGAAGTCTAGTTGTCAAGAGTTTCTTATAAATAAATCTTAGGACAGTAGAATTAGGAAGGAATTAAATTGTAATTAATCGTGGTACACTTGTATATTTCAAAAATCAAAGCATATATATATATATATATATATATATAAGGTGAAACCAATCTAGGCAATAACATGAATGAAATGAAGTTGAGTAAAAGCCAGCAGACATAAATTAACAAGCAAAAGCATATATACAGTATTAGAATTATATCAGTATAAAAAATAATTTGTTAAGAGAATATTCGGAATGCAAATAAAGAGCAAAGTAATACCTTGAAAAGTAATAAGTTGGTTGTCGAAGGAATTTACTCACGGATGGATGTCACCATTAAGGCCTGGCATACGGACCAGAAAGAAACATGTAGCCAAGGACAACTTGCCAGCTGATTTTTCATTTGAGAAATAATCAATAACGACCCGCAGCCGGCAAGTCATCCTTGGCTGCACACTTCTATCCCTGCCTGCACGCAAGGCCTTCATGGGTGCATATAACATAAGCTATCTATTGCAGAGGGAGGAAGAGAGAAATGGTGGTCCGTTCAATGATGAATAATAACTGATAATTAAGAGAGCTAGCTCCATGACTGTTTAATTTATAGGAGTAGCAAGTAAGGGATATATGAATAATAATAATAATAAAAGTTTAATACCATATACGTTTTCCATTGCCTGACCACAAGAAGTTGATGAATGATGATGATGCATTATCTTGAATCGAGGTGATGAGGACAGCTCCTAATCAGAGGATCCATACATATTTATGGTCCAAAAAAGGCGGGGAGAATAAGGTCAACGCCACCACTGCCAATTAACCATTAATTTAGTGTTAATTTGATGCACATGGTGGAATAAAGTAAGGCTAAATGGTGATTAATAATGAAATTACAGAAGCACCTGAGTGTGGAAGTTTCAATATGGTGATTAAATTTCCTCTCTATCAAGGAAAAAACATAGTGTTGTTTGTAACTGGGTGTGGGGTACAGCATTTCCTAGACAGTGAAAGGAAAACCACAAAAACCAAAAATGAAAAAGATAGGTGGTGGTCTCAACACTGAACGGTGATCATCAATAAGCCGTTGGCAGACGGAAATAACATTCACGTGCATGCACCTTATAATTAAAGTATCTCTACAGCTACTCGAAAGGCCATGGCCATGAAACACATATAAATTATTACAAGTTAATCAGAATATGGGAATCTCATATACGTACACTGACTAGCTATAGCTAGAGCAAAAAAAAAAAAAAGAAATGAGAATTGAGGATATCAGGTATGCAAATTGCAGTATTGGCAGTGTAGCTAGGAAACCTGCATGTGTATGAATTATAAATCTAGGGAAGTGAGTTGACTCAAATATCAAGGCTTTACATAGTTTGTGTTGCTTGCTTCTTTGCTCTTTTTTATTTTTATTTTTATATAGCACTCATTTCAAAACTAGATGAGATTCCTTTTGTTTCTGTTTTTCTCATAGTAGTAATTAGACCCGGCCACGATTTCGGTTCGGCACCGAAATCGAACCGGAACCGAACCAAATTTTTTTATTTCTCCCTTAAAAAATTAGGAACTGAATCGGAACTGAACCGAATTTTTCTGTTCGATTTCGATTCGGTTCGATTTTACGGTTCCAAAAAACTGGAACCGAACTAAACCGTGACCACCTCTAGTCGTAGTAGCTAGCACCACGTTAAGTAAGAACTTTCTTCTCTATGTGTCTTTGTATGAATGGTTTAGGTACGCAGAGAAAATACACCCAATGCGTGGTGAAATGAGTACGTAAGATTTGTATAACTGAGAGGAGGAGAAATACTTTCATGAAATGAAATGGTCCCAATGAAACCGTCCCTTCCCTCCCATGTGTTATAATTTAGTTTTCTTCCTCAAATTAAATGTGTACATATCAAAATGTAATTGGACGAGCACATGATGCGCCCGTGTCACCAAAAAATTTCTCTGACCGAGGAGATGAAGTTACCTGCCTCTTATCCTGACAAGTGGGTCTCACTCACAAGGCCTCCGTCCGTGATAGCAGATGACTGTAGAAGGTAGCAAAAGTTGAAAGTTATTGAAAGAAACATCAGATAGATTCTAATAGATCTATCTTCTAAGAAAGAAAACTACTACTACAAATCCCACCACTTCTTGCTCTCGAAGAGCCGTCTTCTTTAATCCCACCATTAGTTTTAAAAACCCACCCGTGGTGGTTAACCGTTCATCTAAAAAATTTAATAGTTTTCTGATTCGACCAATTGACCTAAAAAATTTAATAGTTTCTGATTCGACCAATTGACGTCATCATCATAAATAATTGGAAATTAAAAAATATTTATTTTTATTTTTTGATTTAGGATTATGAATTTTTAAAAATTTGGTTTTAGGGTAAAAAATGATGATCGATTTTTTAAATGATCGGTTTTGAAAATTTACTCGGACTATACTCATGATCAATTCCCATTCAACTGTCCGGTCCGATTTTCAAAATAATAGTCCCTACCGCAGCTAACCAACGATTGGATTAGATTGTATGTAGGTATGTAATTAATTATATAATTATAAACAAATATGAAATTTTTACATGTTAAAACTTTTGAGTATACCGCAGCTCGATCTTGAGAATGCGCAGGAGCAATTTCAACATCTCACTCCAATCCAATCAGACACAAAACATTCCTCACATGTCTTCATCTTTGACATGCGGAAGAAAAAAATACGTACATAATCTCTTATAATTAATTATTATATTAAGAAGTAACAAATTGTTCTCCTGGAACTCTCAATTACGGCATTCAAAAACTCACACACACTCAAACAGCGCAGAATCCCTCTCGCCTTTCAGCAGTTAAAGGGTGGGGAAATATTGACATATCCAAAAACCAGATTAATGATAATTCGAGAAATCCACATGAAGTGTAAATTTCATATTATCTTATATAATATTTCAATTGTTTATTTTATTTCTCACAGTATCAGACTCATTATTAAAATATTTTTGACATAATTAAAGTATCAAATTCTACATCATCACCATCTTCTAGGTTATAGAAATTCGACTGTATTCCAAAACTAACGACTATGAATATATATTTTAAGAATAATTTATAATAGTAATACTATCATAATGTCGGACCACTCAGTATCCAGTATTACTAGATGATTATTCTAAGGTTGATGTCATTCTCAACATATTTATATATCTATCTAATATGCATTATGACATAATAATACCATTAATAAGAGTTGAAATGAAAATGTAGTTATTTTATTAATGAATAATAAAATATAATGTATAATACATTATTCAGATTGACGCTTCAAGCACAACTCCAACATATCATCCCAAACCTCATTGTGCTTCTTCAAGACTTAGGTAACTCGGTCACAAAGTCCATGATGATCATATCCCATCTCCATTCTGGAATCAACAATTGTTGAAGTAACCTAGTAGGCTTATGATGTTCTGCTTTGGCTTGCTGACATGTGACACATTAGCCACAAAGGTATAGTCACATCTTTCTTCATCCCTTTCCACTAGTTCTGTCTTTTTAGGTCTTGACACATTTTGGTACTCCCTAGATGTACCGCGAGCTGAGATTTTTGAGCTTCAGTAAGTATCATCTCCCATAAGTTTGGGATCATTAGCCACTGTAAATTTTTCATCGAATAACACGAGACCATTATTATTGATACTCTGACCCTCCAATTGTTCTCCGTTTTGGATTCGTTCCCAAACTGCCCTCAATTCTTTGTCTTTTATGTGATTTTGCTGTACAATCTGGAGAATGGATGAGGTAGTAACGATATTACTGACATAAGTATTATACTCGTTCTCAAAATATTCCAGGTTGTAATCCCTTACAACAACTTATCTCTTCCAATCCTCTAGGGCGAGGTTTTCTACCCAAGGCATCAGCCACTATGTTGATACTAAAAAACGTCATAATCCTTAATATATTCGACTCATCATCATCGTCACAGGTTTAGATCTCGCTGGGTAAAAATATATTCCAAACTCTTGTGATCAGTGAAGATTTCAAACCTAACATCATACAAGTAACACCTCCACATCCTTAGGGTGAAGATCATCGTCGCTAATTCGAGAAAACTACATACTTCTGTCACATTCTTCGGTCTCTCCCACTGTAGAACAAGTTCTATCTTCGAAAATTCAATCACAATATCTTCTTGAGAGATTACATGCCCTAGAAACTTTGCCTCGATCGTGCAAGGCCATATTTCATTTTTTTGGCATATAGTTGATGATTCCTCAAAGTGTACAGTACAACCTTCAGATACCCTGCATATTCTTCTTGGGTTTTTAATTTAGATTGGGTTGGAATATTCGATCCATGGGGTTCTCGTGTTTTGAATACGATCTTCAGTATGTCTGCCCTCGAATCTTTGGTTGGTGATAACTAAATCTCAATCCAACTTCGGGAAAAAAAACCTAGACCCTCCAAGTTGGTCAAACAATTTGTTTATCCTCGATAGTGGATATTTGTTCTTAATGGTCACTTTGATTTAACTTTCGATAATCCACACAACGTCTTAGTGTCCCATCAGCTTTCTTGGCAAATAATACACGAGCTCCTGACGATGACGTACTATTTCTGATGAATTGTTACCTATAAGGTCGTCTAACTAGTACCGTTATTATGTCATCCCGACAAAGACCATGCGATAAGTCGAAATAGAAACTGATTGAGCTCCAGGATCCCAACCGATACAAAAATCGATCTCCCGGTTAGGAGGCAATCCTAGTAAATCTTTCAAAAATACATATAAAAACTCAATAAGCACTGGCGTATGTGAATAGTGATCCTCTGAACTCCGCTCATCCCTGAGGGCAAACAGGCTCCCATAGCAGTTAGGTTTCTTTCTTCCATTTATACATGCCTTCTAGATAGGACTAGGTTTCAAGGAATCCAAGATCGCTTGGTAGACAATATAGATTCCATTCTTCAGTAGAAAAAATGACTTTTTTTTTTGTAGCAATCCACCTCGACTCGATATTTGGATAGTCAATCCAGGTTGGGAATCACATCAAATTCTTCCAAGGGCAAAACAATCAAATCGACCGTTCGTTCATCTCATTTATTTCTTTATGATTGGCTGAAAGCCTCGAGAGATTCATCTTGTTGGGCTGCTAAGTGTACGTCTGGAAGCGTGTCAAACTACCAGGTACCGATACGGTCAATGATATACGGGTTCAACTTGCTCTTAAATAGTGCCATACGATAGGAATATCTTATGTTTGTGCCCAGTGTAAACCTGAACAACTCTATAAACTTATTAGAAAAATCTTTTACTAACAAATTTCTCTATACCAACATAGCAAAATGCGTTGAACCTCACCCCACTGCTCATCATTGGAAAACTTAGCATTAAACATCTGCTCGAATTCCTCTCATATAACGTCATCCACATCTCGTATACTTTTGACATTGTCCCACAAAAAATACTGTTCCAATAAATCTCGATGCCGTAAGAGGGGTCCAATGTCGTCTTGGGATTCCCAAAGTATGAAAATGATGTTTCATCTCCTGCAACCACGTGTCTGCAATAATGGGGTCCGAACTTTCATTATATTGAGAAGGATTCAGGTGCAATAATCGCAGAAGGTATAAGACTAACTCGGTTAGCCTTTAGGTGAGGTTTGTAGTGGAGGTTGTCCATAAGGTGTATGGAATTGATGGGAGGCCTGAGTAAGGGCGTCTCTACCATTGGGGTGAGATTTGGTTGTTAGGGAGGTTGATCATCTGATTGACGCCTTACGGATCTCCAAATGGCATTCGGTCCAGTCTGTATCATTATGCCAAGAGTTATGGTGATAATGATGCAAAATTTTAAAACATGTCAAATAGTATAATGGTGATATGTCCGAATGTTGAACCTGAAGAGCTTTGATACCTTTCATGTCACGCCCCAAAACCAGGGCTAGTGGAAATTCGGGAAATCCACACGGAGTAGAAATTCCAGACCGTCATACATAATATTTGAATAGTTTATTCATACATTATTGATAATAAAATAAATAAATTTATAATTAAAGTAAGAAATTATGCATCATCACCATCAATAGTTATAAATGTATTGTGGCATATTAATCACAGACTTAGAAGGGAAAAATCAACAGTCATCTACTAACCAAAAAGGCGAAATAAACTCGAAGCCAAAATCTCGATACCAAGCTCTATGCAACTGCTCACAATGTTCCCAACAGAATCACCAAACCAGAACTACTTGTGGAAGAAGTAAGGCTGAGTATTTTGGGAAAATACTCGCAGAAATCCGATTACCTGTTTTGAAAGCCTTTTCATTTTTTGAAATGTCGCTGCATGGTTAGTTTGAATATAGTTCAAATACACCTTTCAAACATTTATATGTAGTTATAGGAAATCAAAATATATAAAAAATGGCAAAATCATCGGTTTCTTCAAATTCCATTGCGTATAAAATTATCTGAACAAAATTGTGAAAATCACATAAACGGGTGTAAAATCATAACAACATCCAAATATCATAAAAGCAACGGAAACTGCATGCACACACATTATCACACATCACAAATCCATAAATGTATGAGCTCCAACTCTCATCAAACCCCCGAGTATTTTGACAACCCAAATGGTCATGTGTAACAAATTAGGACACTTTAAACTAATAAAAGCAATTGCATACCAACATAGCAAGCTCAAGCCATTGTGCTCCAAATAGTATAAATGAAAGAGATACACAATCACACCAAAAAGACATCGGATGAATACTCCATGCTGATCAAAATAATCTCTCCATTATTAACAACAGAATAGAATGTGACTTGAAAAACTGAATAAATGTTACATGATAATGTCTCTACTCACTGCAAATATATATAACAACCAACCAATACCTTTGCCAGTCACTACAACAAAAGAACCAGCACCCCAACACATTAAGCTGAAATCTCGCACTAACAATTTAAGATTCTTGGGGTGCCTCAAATCTCGTTGGTGTGTCAATGCCCATCATACAGCAAAGGCCAGATACTAAAATTAAAAGCAGAACAATTCCCTGAAATGGTGCAAGACAACAAAATATGAGAACTCCGTATATGTCATGATGCGAACATGTAAAACAATAAAAGACAGGCAAAATAATTGCAAGACGTTAAGTGGAACCATAAAGCAAACAGATATTACACTGTTTTACATGCACCAACCCCAAAACTGTTTAACCAAAAAAGAAAAAGAAATATCTTGGACCAAACATAGGGCTTCTGAGGACAAACTGGTCCTAGTTTATCTGATATGATCACTGTTGTAACGGTCATTTTTCACTTCAAATGAATCAAATCTTACAAAAATAAGTGGAGTATGATCTTACACATGGAAGTGAGTGTGCGTGATAGGGTAGTTTTGGAGGACAGAGAATTAGCTTTAACTAAAAGCAATCACACGGAGAAATTAACAGAAATTATTTAAGAGAGATTGACAGTGAAATAATCAGGACAATAGTTGGCTTGTCCCAAAAGTGGGAAATATGTCCAAGCCGTCATCTTACCATATCTACAAAAGAGAAATAGATTGAACTAAAAACAATGACAGGGAGACAGAAACAGTCACTAAATAAGAGATGGAAACTGAAACAGTCACAACGCTAATTAGCCTCTACCAAAAGTGGGAAGCATAAACTACCCAGTCATCTAACCCATCACCACCAAGAGATGCTACAGGAGCTCCAGCAGACTTCTGATAGCTAATAAAAAGAAAAGAGTGTGTATATGCATATAAACTTGTAAAAAACAAAAACATATATTCTCTTATGTGCATGGCTGAAATGGAATGAGAGTAGAAAGATGCACTCAGTAACTTTATGCAAAATCAAACTGCAACAAATTTAAGTAAGTCCAGATAAAAGAATGGACAAATGCAGCCACTTACAAAACAAAATTCCCTCCAGAAGAGATGATTTAAATTGGCAAACTTCATCACAGCCTGTGGAATTGGCTGACTTGTTCCCTACAGCACTTTCAGCAAGAAGAACCTCTCTAGCTCCCGACGAGAAGGATACTGAGCAGACCTAACAGGATCAGAAACATAAAGAACTGTATACTTGGCCCCAGACTGCTCCACAGAATCAATCAGCTCAGAGATGACTTCACCTGTATGATCCATATCATCATTCAAACAATATTTCTCATATCAATGACTTCTATGAAAAGATGGAAAAAATATCATCCTCCTGCATCCATGTGATAACCTACTTTCAGGGCGTGGTTGGTTAACTTGTTTCTGAGTGCCTCCAAAGCAGATGACAATCAAATCAGTTTGGCCCTTTGATCTCTTTTCTGCCCTTGAACGCAGATGATCCTGATCATTATTTACAAAAAATAATAAATAATAACTAAGAAGAAAAATACGTCAGATCAGCACATAGATTGATAAATTTCATAACACAATTTTAAAGCTAGCTTACATGGACTGAGTATAAGTCTGCAAGCTTCAAAAAATTTTCACCCTCAACAGTGCAAGACTCTGAAAATGCAACATTAGAGACTTTAAAATCATCCGCACAAGCTTCTGTAAACTCTGAAAACAAAGAACTCTCCATTGTCTCCTCTCCTGCTGAAACGATGTATGGGAATGCCATGGAAAAATTGGATTTTGTAAACGAGACCTGTCAAACAGCACAAAACACTAACCCTATAAAAAACCATAAACTTGGCAATTCATTTCCAAATGGTGTAAACCCAAAAACTGACTATACACAATGTGGTAGACTTTAGTTACCTCGAGCAAGTCTACCAAAGCTGGGTCCGCGTGTTTGTTCCCAGAAACATGAGAAGATTGCAACTATTGAAACAAAAAGAAATACCATCAGTAACCAAAGCATATAACAATAGCACAATAATTGCAATGAATTAAGACGACAGTGATTCAACAAATAAAATGTGTTGGTTCCAAGGGGAATTGCTAAAAGCACGTCCTATCAATATAAAGGCACATGATAGTCCAGAGAAGCTGATTATTTAAAAGTTTATACTTTGGTTAAAAACAAAGAATGTTAAATTGATAAGAAATTCAGCATCAACCGTTTATTATGGGACAAAATTTGAAGTAAAAGATTACCTCTCTACCAATAAAAACAAGTGCCACATCAACAGACTGCGGAGATTGTTTCCCTGAGCACTAAAAGAAACAGGGAAAACAAAACAAAATAAAATAAACCCTAATACAACTGGAGAGAAGTGATTCACATATCAAAACAAAATTATGAAGAGTACCAATAAATCAGACCAGCCACCCTGAGCAAGAACCGACTTTGCTAGATCTTTAGGAGATATTGTTTGATAATTCAATGCATTATCTGCAGATATCCTGGGATTTTGTTCATTCAATCGTTCAATTACTCGGTCACTAATTCAAACTCACTAGCAGTAAGAGGGAAAAAAATATGCTTACTTTTGGTGATGGGGAGACCACAAAAACGCGGGGACCGCGGAAGGAGAAGCAAAAGCAATAACGCTTAATGCTTCCAATAACAACAAAGCAATCACCACGTAGCTATTCTTCATCTTCAACCTTTGTATCAATTAATTTCAATGCAATCAATTCATCCATTATTTCTGATTTGATAAACTAAGCGCTGCGATAGTTTGGTTGACAAGATCGAACGGTGAATATTAAGAGTAGATCTTAGGCAAAGAGAAACTTACCAGAGAAACGGAGAGCTTAAGAGATTATATGACTCGGAGAAATATATAATTTAATTTTGGATCTTGTTGCTGAAATATTGAATCCCGTTTTGTTGCTGTACCTTACCCCAGTTATTTATTTATTTATTAATTTTATTATTCGCTCGGAGCCGAACGGGTCCTGGAACAAAACAGAGCATTTCATTGTATGGGCTTGGATTATTATTATTTTTTTCACAGGCTCAGGGCCTAGCCCGTTAGACTCAAAAGGATCACCCTCTATGTTTCTCGTTATGGAAATTTCATAGGGTGCTAAATACAGTCGCTACACTTTTAGGAGCCTCAGTTGTCTGATGCTGATGTTAGTAGCTTCATGCCTGATTTCATTTTTAGTTCTCAATGATTGTTAGTTTTAATGAATTTAAATAAAATAAATTGACTTTAAGTTTTGAGTTGTTACAAAACTATTAAGGAGGAGTTTGATACATTTGATTGTGTAAGTTATAAAATTCCATTTTAATAACTTTTATTGTGTTTAAAGGAATCAATTCATGTTAATGCAAATAAAATTAATTTTGAAAAAAAAATAACTCTCGTTTTCTTAAACCCTTTAGTTGCCTGAAACTTAAGCCTATATATTTTCTTTGTAAAACAGTAGCTAAAAGGGATGAAAAAAAAGAGAAAACTCGACAGCAATGTGTTTCTTTTTAGCAAAAAATCGACAGCAATATGTTTTATATTTTCTTAAATTTGACTTGCTTCAGCCGAGTGTAAAACAAAAATTATTATTACTTTTGGCTACTGTTTTCTTGCATTTTTTGATACCGAGCAATAATTTTTTTTGTGTTGGGTGTGAGTATACCAATCGGTTTTGTGCAAAATCGATTGAGACAGTGTTTATCTGGGCTTGTTTTATCCTGGGGACGTCGGGGCCGATTACTGCTAGCATAAAATCCGGGCAGAGCCGCGAAACGTCTTAAAGAGAGCGACCTAGTCCGCGACTCAACCCAGTTACACTTTTCGCATCCTTGGTGAACGGTAATATTATTCTAATTTGTGCTTATTGTTCTAACAATTTTAAGACGTTATCAATCTGCCATATTCATTTATGTTATGTTTGTTACTGTTCTTATGTTGCAATTATAAAGTAAATTATGCAAGAAATAAATTTTAAGGGAATTGATAGGCTTGTGAGAAAATTGGCTTTAACATATTTTATATCATGAGTCTTGACAAATATTCATACTTTATGAAATTGGAATATTTGATGTTTGCATCCTGCAGAGTGTTGTTTTGAATTGAGCTTTTACAGGAAAAAATATACATGATTATTGGTTTAGATGTTCAAACATGTGGGATTGTATGTTTTAATAAATTTTTTGTTGGTATGCTTATGATATTCCTTAAATTTAGATGGTCAGTTCTTTTGCTGTAGTTTTATAAGCACATTCATGAAGTAACAACTTTCATGTGATAACAGTCATGCTGATGTTTTAGAATTGATGTTTTTTTTGAAAATATTTGGTGTATATGTTGCATGACTTACTTTGTTTTGTTTCATCACGTCTCTACAGTATTTGAATATGCATGTTTGAGTATATAATTTTGATATAATCATTTATGCTAAATATGAGATGAGACATTAAGATCGATAAAGTTGTTGAACTTCTAGAATAGACAATGGTGAAATGGCTGTTAATGTATAGAGATGATTATTTAGAATTGTCAACAATTTCAAGAAGCTGCAGGAAAATGTTTAAATACATTTATAATTTAATTGATGACTATTAACTGTTTATTGAAATTTTTTCAATGCTTGCTAGAATATGAGTGGATATATAGATTATTGATGTTGATAGTCTGATGTCATATTCTGAAATTCTTATACTTATCCTGTGAGTTTTATTTGAGAAATTATTTGGAATATATTGCCTATAATGAATTGGACATGTGTTTATTGATTTGAATGATTTTGGATTAAAATATGTTGTTATTGAAATCATGATTTTTATGGTTTCTTGGAAGCCGAACAGTCCCTGTATGTGGCTTATTTATATGGTTTAAATATGTAGAAAATGCAATGACTTCATTGACTAGGATTGGCTTGACCATGTTCCATGTTTGAACTTCTGTGCTGATCTTGTGGCCTTTATTTTACCCCAAGGATTATGCCAAAATTTGCTAGTGGACTAGGATATGAGACTCGTAGGGTAGTAGTGGGGATCATCATAAATGGTGATACATATATTTCAGTTTGATGAGAATCTGGTAATCTAATTTTCTAGCTATGGTTGATTGTTATAGTAATAAAGTTACATATTTTTATGGATGATGAGAAAATAGTATCAGCTCAAGATGATGTTGGAAAACCAAGAGCACGTGTGGTAAAAAAAAAATATAAAAATTTCTTGGTTTTTCATACAATCATATAGTTCATTTTTCCTAACATAAATGGCTTTCATCGATTCTCGTTCTAGAAATAATTGAACATTTTTAACTTTGTTGTTACTTGTTAGTTCAAAATGGTGTTTGGATCTTTCATGTGTCAATGATTTAATCAGTTTAGATCTTTTTGTGCTTGATCTCAATTGAGACTTGAAGGTTGTTCCCATTTTGTTGTATATATAATAGCTGAGCCAACTGCTGAAGCAGCAAAGATATTGCCACCTAAGGCAGAGAAGAAGAAGAGTAAAGCTTGCTAATTATTTTTCTAACTCTTTTTGACAAGTATGATTGTTCTCATTGTGTGTTTTTTCTTCCTATAATGCGATTGCTTTTTGAATGTACACTGGAGAGAGACAACGTTTCAACGGATACTCTTCTTGTTCAACATGATGTTAGTGAGAAGCATGTAGGTTGGCATTGCTAAGTATAGCAATGATTCCTGACATTGTTTTTCCTGGAGGCTTATATGCGTATATTCTCACTGGCCTCACATACAAGAGCTGGGAATCATATGCAAATGCCGTCATAATTGATAAGCAGAAGGTAATGAAGATGAATCAATTGCTGAAACTAATAAAACAACGATGATGAAATATGTGGGAATCAAATACTCAACGGTATGTTTGATGCAGTATTTGATATTTATCATGATGAATTTACTGCAAAAGAATAATAGAAAGTTAAGGTTGTCCTAAATACATGCATATATGGTCTTTTGTTTCAATATGAATGATTATGACCTAAGGAATAACAAGAATCATAATCACCGAAAATGAAACAATCTGGATGGACACTAACCTCCCTCAAGAAATGATGATAGTTAGTTCCAATGCAACAACTGTAGCAAACTAGGGCACCTTGCCCGGAACTACCGGTTAAAGAGTTCTGCTCCAAAAGCGAACCTTACCGAAGACCAACTTGTTACTACGATCTCTGAGATCAACATGTTTGGTGGATTTGAGGGATGGAGGGTAGACATTGCCATTTTCCGTCATGTCTATTATGATTATGCTTTGTTCTAGGTCTATGTACAAGCTGTGAATAAGATAACTGTGATTAATGTTTTCTCAAATCACTATAGCTGCTAGAACTGATGATGTGAAATATGGAAGGTTTGAGAACCTAGAACTTGAGTATAACATTAATATAGAAACATTTTATGATTGATATGAACATATTTTCTATGAAAAATATTTCTTTGATATTAAGGAATAGTGGGGGCTCGACCTTTAATGATAAATTGGAAATAGTGGGGGTTTTACCTCTAATGTTTTACTTATGGTTTCAAAGTGATTGAAATTGATTAACAGATTTTTTCAAAGTTTGAAAACATGTGAAATATTTATATATTGATATGCTTATTTTTTTATATGCATGCTGATTTTGTTGAAGTCTATGTTGTCTTCTAAATTTGTAATGAAAAACTTAGAAAAAACTAGTGTAATTCTTGGAATAAAAAATTACTAGGTCAGAAAAAGAGAATCTAAAAATAAATTTGCATGTACTCCTTATGACTATAGTGTAAAGTTGTTCAAGAACATTTGTGACAGTGTTAGATAATCTGAGTATGCGAACAACACTGGTAACTAACGTTATATTTTGATTACACTATATCTGACATTGCATATGTCGTATGATTACTATGTAGATTTATTAGCAGACCTGGTATGAGTATTGACATGCTATTGAGAAAGTTATAAGGTACCTGAAAAGGACCATGAACCTAGAGTTATATTTTTAGAGGTTTTCCGCTATCCTTGAAGAATATAGCGATGTTAATTGGAACATCTTTTCGGATGATTCCAAGGTTACCAAGGGATATATTTCCTTGAGTATGAGATGATACCACTAGCATCAGCTTGTGAAGAAGCAGCTTGACTATGAAGCTTGCTATGAGATACCCCTTTATGGGAAAGACTGATACCAGTTGTCTTGATCCATTGTAATAGTACCGCGGCTATTACAAATATTCAGAACTGTTATTATAATAGTCAGATATTGTAGATACACAGTACAGATAGAGAATACCTCTCTTCTGGTGCTGTAAGAATGGATCATGTATGGACTGATGATAATTTAGCTGATCCTTTGATAAAAGGACTAGCAAGAGAAAAGGTATACAATACCTAGAAAAGAATGAGACTATTGCCATTAGACAATCACTTATGATGGTAACCCGACCTAATGACTGGAGATCCCAAGAAATAGGTTCAATGGGTAATAACAAGTCATGAAGTGATGATGAATCATGCTATTATTTTTTTATTTTTTTGTGAGTTTCATTCTGATAGCATGATATCCTGAAGCGATAGAAGGATGAGTTATTTAACTCTTAATGTGTTGTATACTCTATATAGAGTGGAGTACCTAACTGCAAGAGTACTCTTGATAGACACACCTATGTGAATGTAGAAGTGTGGCCGCTTCTTATGAAATTTTAGGCAAAAATTTCTAGAGCATTCACTATACTGGGATATACTAGCACGGCCGTAATGCTCGGGCTTTTGACTACACCCTGAAAGGTTTGTGTGTGTGACGTTGTCAGAGATAGAGTTCAAAACTACGGTTACTCTAATATAATCGGAATCGTCAACACTATGTAAAAGTTCAAGTCGAAAGACACTTTTATTTATGCACGGCCTTATGATGTTATATTATATTGCTCGATGAAAATATTTTATTAAAATTCAAGTGGGGGATTGTTAGTTTTAATGAATTTAAATAAAATAAATTGACTTTAAGTTTTGAGTTGTTACAAAACTATTAAGGAGGAGTTTGATACAATCAAAGTAAAGTTATAAAATTCCATTTTAATAGCTTTTATTGTGTTTAAAGGAATCAATTCATGTTAATGCAAATAAAATTAATTTTGAAAAAAATAACTCCCATTTTCTTAAACCCTTTAGTTGCTTGAAACTTAAGCCTATATATTTTCTTTGTAAAACAATAGCTAAAAAGTAATGAAAAAAAAAAGAAAACATTGTAGAAAAAAAAAGTCGACAACAATGTGTTTCTTTTTTAGCAAAAAATCGACAGTAATGTGTTTTATATTTTCTTAAATTTGACTTGCTTCAGCCGAGTGTAAAACAAAAATTATTATTATTTTTGGCTACTGTTTTCTTGCATTTTTTGATACCGAGCAATAATTTTTTTTGTGTTGGGTGTGAGTATACCAATCGGTTTTGTGCAAAATCGATTGAGACAGTGTTTATCTGGGCTTGTTTTATCATGGGGACGTCGGGGCCGATTACTGCTAGCACAAATTCCGGGCAGAGCCGCGAAACGTCTTAAAGAGAGCGACCTAGTCCGCGACTCAACCCAGTTACACTTTTTGCATCCTTGGTGAACGGTAATATTATTCTAATTTGTGCTTATTGTTCCAACAAGAAACAATTGGAAAAGTTAGCTAGGTCAGATTACTCTTAATGCTCCTGCAAAAAAAAGAAAAAAGAAAAAGGAGATTCCAAGTGTTTTGGCCGTAGTTGTATTTTCACTGTCGTACGTGTCCTTTTTCAAAAGATTGAAAAGGCTTAGGGGTGTTAAATTTCAAGCCAAAATGCACTTGGTTGATCACTTATGTTAACTTTATTTGGTTGCTTATATAAATATAATGCTTGAAGGGGGAATTAAAGATGGTAACTGTGTCTTTATCATAACTTTTAAAATATTCAGCATTTGCTTTTATTTCTCAATTCATTATGTTGCACGGTTGTGTTATTAATCATTTTTAACGTGCATTATTCAATCAAAAACATCAACATTCTCAAAGACATGTGGGTATTCATTGAAGCAAATATTAAATGAATCACATGTGATTCCTAATAATTGGAAGTACACACCACCGTCAATATAAATCTTTTCGAGTTGAGTAGCATATGTAATCCTTTGACTATAGGATAACATTGATTTTATGTGAGATCTTTCGTACTCAGATGTCATGTATGTCAGATACCTTTCGTGGTCTGACCTCTAGATGTTCGTTGGGTGTGGACCGATGCACTCGTTAATCAAGTGTGTATCAAGATAGGATCCGTCGGTCCGTATGTGTACCATAAGGGGTTTAAGTATCCATATAAGTAAGTCACGATTCCCAAGACTTTGGCGCCAAAGCCGATCACCTAGGGCGGATCACATATATCAAAAATGATTTCTGATTAGTTGTAAAGAATCGTGGACATGTCGACATGAGATGTGCTCATTGGAAACTTGACGGTGTATTCTATGTTTCCTAAGCACAACTCGGATAGCCTACGACAGAGAGATTATTAAACATATGTAATGACCTCGACTTGTATAGTTTTTCAGAGGTGGCTAGATTGCGTACATATTAGATAGGCTTATATGACGAACGTGTCTGGATTTAGAGAGTCACACAATATGAAATGTATCGTTGAGAACTTTGGAAGCCGATAATTTTTGATAATAAATAATATTTGATATTATAGTTATCAATTAAAATAATCAAGTGTTATGTGATAACATTAATTATTTACTTTGACCCAATTAGATTAATTGGATTAATCCAAAATCACACAAAGGGCTTTCTTGTAATTTAATAAATATCTCTACCATTGGAGGATATTTCGGTAATTATAAAAATATATTAATAAGTGTATTTGTCTTGATTTAATTAGATTAAATCAAAGAAATAGATATTTAACTAATCCATTTGCCAATCTTTATCTTGATTTAGTTGGATTGAATCAAAGTGGTAGACGAATGTGATTAGTCACACCTAATTATGCATATTGGATTAAGCCTGCCTAATATTTGATTAGGAATTTTATTAATTAAAAAATTGCATAAGTTTTGCTATAAATATCAAGCTTGAGCAATGTTTTAATTAAGCTAAATAAGCTTGAGCTTAAGAATATTAAGCTTTTTTAATATAAGAATATTAAGCTTGAGAAAGTTAAAAACAAGTAAGAATTATAGAATTTAGCCTAAATTCTATAAGTGTTTAGAGAAGCGTCGGAAGATCTCTACAATATTTCAACTAGGAAAAATCAAGTTTGGATCTTGGAGTGAAGCTTGCTAGCATTGGAATTAAGATTGAATCTTAGAGTTAAGTTTGCTAACTTTGGAAGTTCTCCACAACATTTTGGAAGTTCTCCCCAACATTTCAACAATGAGAAGTAAATTAGATCTTTGAATCAACCTTACTAGGTAAGTTTGATCTTCTCCAAAACTATATTTTTCATTAGTGAGTTATCATTTGTGAGACATATAGTGATGAATTATGTATTAGATACATAATAATATAACTTGATGTTGCAGTTAGACTAATTAATTGTGTAAGGATTATTTGGAAGTATAAACACAATATGCTTGTAATTGTGTCAAAATATTTATGTTAGACATAAACATAAAATTAGAGTTTGGAACTCTAGTTGATAGCTTGGAGCTATGACAATCATTCTAGAATCACTTGACCACCTTTAGGTGACCTAGAATTGTTCATGAGTTATTTCATTGTGGGATTCTATTTTGGTTTGTATTTTGATTTAAGGAAATATATATATATATATATATATAAAATATATGTGTTGTATAACATGTGTTGTGGTTGGTTTTGAAATTTAAATTATTTTGGGTGATTTTAAAAGTGTTTAAAGGTTTTTAAGAAATTAAAAAAAACGTATCAGCTCAAAATAAAAGGTTATTGCGTTACAAGGCAATTTCCTGTGCCACAGCGCTGCACACAAGTGCTTGCTGTTGCGTAAGATGCGTGCTTACACATGCAAGCGCAAGCTCGCATCAGGTGCGCAATTTCCAATTTTCTCCCCTTTTGGTTTTTCGAACTCCATTTTTTCCCTAAACACTCATAATGGAATATGATATTTTATTAAAATATTTTAAAAATATACTCATGTTAGATATCCACAGGTTAGACCCACTTCCGCTGCGCGAGACACCGATCCGACCATAGGAGTTCCACATCTACCCCAACAACACAATCTCATATAATTATAAATATTAGAGAATTTCCTACAATCCCCTACAATTCTCTAAATATTAAAGCAGACACGTAAGAGAGTTTTCTTGAAATGAAACTGCATCAGAATAAGTAGTTATCGCCTTAGACCTTTCTTAGTGAATAACTATCAGATTTACTTAGCAAACCAATGGTTCGCAATATTGAATTGTTCTGTCGTTAGTGTAAACCAAGACAATAGACATCACAAAGCTTCACTTCGATCATTTCTCATTCTACGGTTGTGTTCAATTCGACCATGAACATCGATCCTGGCTTCGTCAAGTACTTTAAGGAATCCAGCCTTCAAAATTCCTATGGAAGCGACCTCACTTATTACTTGAAATAAGTGATCAACTATAAAGGTAATATGTATTTACCTCTTCAAGACCCTTCTCCTAATATAATGATCATTAAAACTCTTAGTTTAACCTAACATTGACAGACAATGCTCTGCATCAATATAGGAATATGAAAGAGTATAGAACTCCACGGTGCTTGTTTTGAATTACAGAAAGTTTCAGTTGTCCATTTTGACCCTAGATCTTGGGATCTCTAATCAGTTAGATTGAGTTTTCACAGTGAAAATTCTTAATTTATAGGCTTTAAGCTCATTCCCATTGATGACTTTTCAACTTACTCTGTAGGTAAACCTTTAGTAAGTGGATCTGCTAGGTTTTCCTTCGGCTTGACATAATCTATTAAAATTATGCCGCTTGAGAGCAATTGCCTTATGGTATTGTGTCTTCGGCATATGTGTCGAGATTTACCATTATATATTATATTTTGGGCTCTCTCGATAGCCGATTGGCTATCACAATATATGCTTATAGCTGGCACTGGTTTTGGCCAATTTGGAATATCCTTTACGAAATTTTGAAGCCATTTCGCTTCCTCTGCTACTTTATCTAATGCTATGAACTCATAGTCTATAGTAGATCGGGCAATACACGTTTGCCTCGAGGATTTCCATGACACGGTTGCACCACCAGATATGAAAATAAATCCACTGTATCAAATATTCAATTAGCATCATTGTATCCCTCTAGAACAATAAGATATCTCGTATAATGCAAACCATATTTTGAAGTCTCTTTAAGATACCTCAAAACACTTACTATGGCTTTCCAATAGTTATGTCCTGGATTACTTGTATATCTACTAAGCCTGTTTATAGCTTGAGCGATATCTAGTCATGTGTAATTTGTGAGATACATCATAAATCCGATGATTCTCGAATACTCTAATTCTGATATGCTCGAACAATATTCTTTAACAAACGAAGAGTTATGTCCATATGAGTTCTAGCTGTTGGGGTTGGTGCTCAGAGCGCCAATTCCCGGTTGTATTTCTTTATGAATACTACTGTAAAACGTTATTATTATGAATAATATATGCAGTTTCTATAATATAATGTATCTTTTAATATGGTAAAGACGTAATGACCTTAGAATGACTAGTCATGATGTTGTTGCAAAAGCGTCGCAACTGACATTGAGTTGTATCATGACGTTGTCATTCTCAGACAGTTCCTGGTCAATGTTTACACTACTTGGTCAGTAAAGTAAACCTATTGAGACCGATACATGTCGTATACTGGAATATATGATTCCAATGGTTTCTCAATGAACCATCAGTCTTGGAGACTCGTATAGACGTGTATGTGTTTATAGTGGATAAATACTGAACGACTCACCGAATATTCTTAATGGATGGTACACCAACGTCAATAAAAATTTTATCGGGTTGAGTAGCACTTGTGATTCTTCGACTTGAGATACCACTGTGGGCGCATGAGACATCTTTCACACTTAGATGACAGTCACGTCACCGATCTATTTAGATCAGACCTCCGCCCATTCGTTGGGTATGGATAGATCCTCAGGGTGTCCTGTGTGTATCGAGATAGGATCCGTCAGTTTTGTGTATCAGAGCATAGGTAGTCCGTATGATTAGCAATAAGATAAAAACCATGGGCCCGTGGTACATTTTAGAAGCCAGTTCTAAATGTTCTTTATGAGATTGCTAATAGAGACGTCGACGGGATAATCCCTATAGATATTTGACGTTTACATCTATATCTCTGGGATATATCCGGATACCTGTGACGGAGGAATTATACATTTTCCATGACCTCGACCTGTATGATTCAGCGAGTTTATCCGTGATCGTCATAATTTACGGGTGGATAAATTATGGACACGAAATTGGATTTCGTGACGGATATACCTGAATCTAGAGAGTCTCACTAATGAAATATACTCGTAGAGCACTAGGGCAACATTTATAAATGATATTGATTATTTATAAAGTCGTTTAAAGGTTAAACGCAAAGTACATGTGTAGGGACCCGATAATCATTTCTTAATTTTTGTGTATTTACATTTAATGATAGATTTTATCAAATACACATGAATTAAATGTCAAATTGAGATATTTGACTTTTTATCATAAATATATATGTATTTAATATTTAATGTAAATATAATAAATATATTTAATATATTTATATTTAAATAATTATTTAATTGTTAAATAATTAAATTAATTGAAAAATATAAATATCTAAGGTTATGATATTTCGTTAAATGACTAAGTTGCAATTGTTGACTTGGTTGAATATATCATTAAAGTGTAATGATCATTAAAACAAGTTGACAAGTTGCAAAATTAAATGAAACAAAAATAAAATATCTTGATATTTTCTTATACTCAATTTTCGGCCATGGCTTGGAAAGATAGTATAAATTGTTTTGTTTTATTTTGGGGTTTCATTAAGTCAAAACCTTTACCAAAAACTCCATTAAAAGAAAGACAAAGAAGCTTGAGACAAAGAAAAGAAAAACAAAGAAAAAGCTTGGATATAAGTAAGTATTTCCAACTTTCCATTAGAAAGAAACATGTTCCTCTTGTTGTGGGCTTCATCTTGTGATGTTCTCATGTTTTTCTACTCTTTATTCTTTGTATTTTTGTTGGATGGAAGTTTGTGGATAGGGTTATTACATGTATAAGATCATAGAATGCTTATAAGGTGTTAACTAGCATTCTTTTGATAGTTTAAGAAAGTTGTTGTCATTCTAGAGTTATTGACCCACTCTTAAATGACCTAGATTTTTTCTATAGTTGTTTCATTGTGGTGAGGCTTGATTGGTGTGGAAGAAACATGATTGAAGTATTGGATTTTACTAATTTGGTCTAATTTGTCCAATTTGATGAAATTAAAAAATTAGGGTTTGAGACCACTTCCAAATTTGGGGCTTTTCATTTATGTTATGTATTTGGATGTGTATATGATGCATATAAAATATTGGGTCAATTGGATTTCATCTTAATGTCTTTTGAACACAAAAGGAACAAAATGCACAATTTGGCCACCAATGAGGCTCTCGGCCTTGGCATGTATTTTTGGGAATTTTTGTTGCAATTTGAATTTCAATGTGTAGGACATGTTAAATTCATATTATTAATGATTTAGAATCATCCGAAATTGTTTTGAACAATTTAGGACTAAAATGAACAAAATGCAAAGTTTTGGGGCAATTCGGTAATTACACAAAAAAATGATTTCTTGTGTAATATTTCATAATTTGATAATTGGGTAATTAAATAAATAAGTTTATTTAATTGATCCGAGAAAAATTGTTGAAATCGGAAAATTTTGATTTTCCACTGTTCCGCTGCGTTACCGGATTTCCGCCCTAAAACCCATTCACTAGCTACGTTTAGATCTCATTTGTTATATTTCTCAAGTATTTTCTCAACATAATGAGTCTGAGATAATGTGTATCTTTATGATGTTCTGGAAATTTTAATTCCTAGGATCACATCAACTACTCCTAAATATTTCAGGTCAAATTTGCTGGTCAATACTTTCTTGGTAGACAAAATCATCTCATGATTGCTACCAATTATCAGCATATCATTTACGTAGAGACACATAATGATATATCTTTTTTTGAGTTGATTTAGTGTATACACACTTATCACACTCATTGATTTATTTGTTAAATTTCTCATGCCATTATTTAGGTGTTTGTTTTAATTTGTATAAGGATTTTACAAGTTTCCACATGTTGTGTTCTTGTCTAGGAACATTAAAACCTTCTGGTTGTTCCATGTAAATTTTCTCATCTATTTCACCATTTAAGAATATCGTCTTTACATCCATTTGATATATTTCAAGACCAAATATAGTTGTTATGACTATAAGCATTCTTATTGAAGTGATACGAGTCACTGATGAATAGATATCAAAGTAATCAGGATATTATTTTTGTCTATAACTTTTTATGACAAGTCTTGCCTTATACTTATCTATTGATCCATCTGGCTTCATCTTCCATTTGGAAATCCATTTGTAGCCCATCGGCTTACAACCTGCCAACTCCCAAGTATAGTTTTGAATGATAGAATCAATCTCGCTATTGATAGCCTCTTTCCATGAAGGTGCCTCCGAAGAAGCAATTGTTTCTTTATAGCTTTGACGCTCATTTTCTAACAGGTATTTTAGAAAATCAAGTCCAAAAGACTTAGTCGTTCTTGCTCTTTTGCTACATCTAGGCTCATTTTCTTCAATATTTTCATGTTGATCTGATTCTTGGTTAACTTGATCACTATTTGTAGCAGTGTCAATGGTTCTTTTGAGAGACTTCGTTCTTTATTTTTCTTTACAAGGAAATATCTCTTCAAAGAATTTCGCATTCATTGACTCAATTATCATATTTGGATTGATGTCAGGAATTTCATATTTATATACCAAGAATCAATACTTGTTACTGTTGTGAGCATATCCAATAAATATACAATCAATAATTTTTAGTCATGCTCTCACCTTCTTAGGTTTAGGAACGATCACTTTGGCGAGACATCCCCACAGTTTCAGATATTTGTAGGAAGATGCGTGACCTTTCCACAATTCATATGGTGTCTTGTCCAATCTTTTGTGAGGTAACTTGTTCAGAACGTAGTTGGCGGAAAACAAGGCTTCCCCCATAAGTTTTGGAGTAAACCAGAGCTTTTCAACATGACATTCATCATTTCCTTCAACGTCTAATTTTTGCGTTCCACAATCCATTTTTGCTGAGGTTAATAAGGAGTAGTAGTTTCGTGAATAATTCCATGATTGGAACAATATTCACCGAATGGTGACACATATTCACCTCATCTATCACTCCTGATTCTTTTGATTTTCTTGCCAAGTGGATTTTCAACTTCGTTCTTATATTTTATAAAGCTCTCAATAGCTTTATTTTTGCTCCTTAACAAAAACACATAGCAAAATCTTGTGTTATCATTGATAAAAGTGACAAAGTACTTTTTACATTGTATTAATCAGTGTGTATAAGTTCCAAGGTTCAGAACTTCGTTCTATGGAATGAAATGATGTTTTATTCATTTTCGCTTCAACACATGTTTCACATTTATGTTGTTTATCAATTGTAAATTTAGGTATAAGGTCCATGTTAATTAATTTACGCATTGTATCATATTTAACATGCCTCAACGTACCATGACATACATTTTGTGATTCAATAATATAAGCAGAAGATGTAGCTTTATTATTATTAGCACTGTGTTGATTGACAGTTATTACATTGAACTTGAAAAGGCCCTCAATGAGGTATCATTTTTCTACATAGACATCGTTTTTTGTATGTACAAACTTGTTAGAAATAAATAGAAGCTTAAAGTTATCCTTGCTAATGAGTGAACCTGAAACCAAGTTCTTCTGAATATTAGGAACATGCAAAACATTCTTCAATTTAAACTCATTCTCGGATGTCATCTTCAGAAGAATCAGAACCATTGTGCATTGTCCAACTGCTCTGGAGGTAGGTCATTTTCCCATTATCAGATGATCGTCACCATCGACCTTCTGATTAGAGGAAAATATTTTGTTGTCAGCATAAATATGACGAGTAGCCCCCGTGTCTACCCATCATTCTCTCGGGTTCCCAACCAAGTTGGCTTTAACTACAACTGTTGAGAGGTTCAACTCCGAGATCTCATCAGTTAATAGCTCATTTTCAGTGACATGGGCCTCATTTTTCTTTTTCTTGCCTTTGTCATATGGCTTCTTATTTCTGCAGTCATTTGGCATGTGATCGTCGTTCCCACAAACATAGCACTTTCTTTTTGAACTTCTTATTTTCTTGGGAAAAATCAGCTCCACTATTCTTTCTCTTTTTGCTACATTTTTCACCATCGACGATGTTGGACTTAGACTTTATAGTCTTGTAGCTAGCCTTCTCCGACTTCCTGTTGTCCTCTTCGATTCGCAACCGAACTCTTAGGTCTTCAAGGCTCATCTGCTTTTTCTTATGTTTCAGATAATTCCCAAAGTCATTTCATGATGGAGGTAACTTTTCAATAATTATGGCAACTTGAAACGTCTCGCAGAGTTTCATTCCCTCATCCAATATTTCATGAATGATTAATTATAGTTCACCCAACTGAGACATAACTGTCATTGAATCTACCATTTTGTAGTCCATGAACCTACCCATAATAAATTTCTTTTTTCCGATATCCTCTGTTTCATACTTATTCTCAAGATATTCCCAGAGAATCTTCGTATAAGTCATGCATTGGTACACATTACACAAGGTATTGTCAAGTACTCCCAAGTGGTAGTTCTTGCACAAGAAATCGCCTTGCGACCATACCTCAACTCGCAATTGCTTAGCTGTTTTCGTTTCTCATTCCACATAACTCGAAAGAGCTTCATTGAGATACTTAGCCAACTACAATATTGTCAAGTATAACATCATTTTACTCTACCATTGTTTGAAATTTGCTCTACCAATCTTATTCGGTTTCTCTCCATGAGCGACCGGGACTGTGATATTTCAACTAGACAGATATAACTGTGAGCAATACACAAAATAAATCACACAAATATCAACTTTATGATCATCTTTATGTGTTACAGTAAGAATCGAATTTGTGACTAAAATCTCTTATGATAAGTGAAAATGGAAAATTCCTAGAGGACGAGGGGGTTCGGTTTAACCACTTAAATTATTGTCCTCTTATGCTCTTATCTTCTTGGTGTCAAAATTTCATTTAGCCAATTTCTCATTAGAAAATTTTAGACATTCATTCTTAGTGTTACACTTTAATTATCAACAAATAATCCAACAAATATTATATTACTAACATCAACTTTATCACTTAAAATTGTGTTAATAGGTGAAAATTGATCATATAAATATTAGTTTGTATCTAAAATAACCAAGTTTACAAATTAATTATATATTTTTTTCCAAATTAATAATTAATAACATAAGACATGTGTTGACGGGTGATTTTCGTCTCTGGGGGCAATATCGAGATAGAGCTCCCAAGATAATCCTCATTCAACTGTGAATTTGTTTGGTTATGGGGGACCAAAAGCAAACTTTGACAAAAGGGCGAATAATCACACGGATCAACAAAGAGTTTTAACGTGGTTCGGTCGATCGAATCCAACCTACGTCCACGGGCACAAAATGGGCGGGATGTTTTATTACTGAAATGTGCTCGGCCGACCTGTTTTGTGAGCGGTTAATGTAAAAACGGAGTTGTTTGTGTTTGCTTGTTACAAGATAATTTTCTCTATATTTTTGTGGGATCCATTTTTTGATAATTAACGAACCAACCCCTACAAACATATTTCCCATCCCTTTTTATACTAGTGAGAAGGCAACACTGTTCCCTCAATCCAGATAATGTCACCCATGTGGATTCATTGATGGATTTCCTTCCCCCAAGGCCACTTGGCTGAAAATATCTTACTTCTTTTATTACGGTGTCTCATCACCTTATCTTGTATTCTGCACCTGTAAGAATGATGTCCCATCATATTATCCTGTAAGAATGAGGCGGTGGAAAGTATCCCGTCATCAGATCGGTCTTTAGGAGGTCGGTCACAATGGTCATCTGAACTAAGAATGTTGCTGCCGATCCGACCATGTTTAACCAACTATTCTGGAGTGGTCGGTCATGGATTTACCAGGTGCTCGGCCGTTACTGTTGGCGCATGTCATTTCATTACCCTTCAGATCGGGTCAGTATTAAGGGTCTGGTCAAAAGAAAGTTAATCTTCTTGGAAGTCGGCCTTCCCCCAGGAAGGAAATACCCTTTATATCATTGCCGTACTGTTCAGATGCCTTGGTGCTAGAGATTACCATCACCATCTGTCCCCTAGTTCTCGGTTCCAACAAGTGTTCGAGTTGGTGCCGGGAACTATAAAAGAATAATGTGTCTGATCAGATGGCGTTCGACCTTCGAAATTCTAAAAAGAAGAAGTACATCGGCCTGCAACCATCCCATCCTCGGCACAATTTATGTGTTCGGTCTGATCCATTTCCATCCCAAGCAGAATCTCTCTGTTATCCATTTGGGAGTCATCCCTCGAGATGCGCAACTGTCACGTCCCCTTAAATGCCCATCAAATCACTTCTAGGGTTTAATCTAAGCTTGACACTTGTCAACCATCTGCTAGTTTCCTGCCAAAAGCAAACAAAATCGAGCGTTCACCGCCAATTCAAGAGACGCCCAATCCCAACCGTTCATCCAATTCTGGCAGATCACCTCTGAACTTGACACGTGGCGTACATCTGACGCTCTTGTTTAATCCAAGGGTCACAAATGCACCGATCTGATTATAAGAAAGCAAAGTAAACAATTTTCCTTTTTTTTACAAAAAATTGGATTACTTCACCTGCAAGAACTCCCTTCTCTCCCAACCGTGACCAGTGAAATTAACGAACGACCAGGCCACACAGAATAACCTTCAGACATTCAAGAAGAATCAAGTAAGTCTCTGAACGACCTCATTGCTTTATGCTTTATGGGTTATGAACTCTGCTGTTTTTCTTTTTGAGTTTGTTTGCGTTTTTGCTGTATGTGGTGAAACATGCCTCAATTATGGGATTTTCGTTGTGCATATGCGTTTGGTATGATGATTAGTAATAAGTTAGGGTAATTTTAGGTTGATTTGGGTTTTGTGTTTGGCTTGGTTTTGCTAGGAAAAGATTTATTTCTTGCGGCTATTGCTAGTGCACATAGAGACCATAGGTCTAGGTTCTAGGAAATTTAGAGTAACTGCCTGAGTTCCCGGTAGTCTGAAATTAACCATTGACTGACCTTTTTTACCCATTCCAGATGTCAGGAATGTCTGACATTGAATCTTCCTCGGCAAACCCTGCAAAACCTCCATCTCATCGCGCCGAAGAACTTTCCTCGAACTCGGGGCACCCAACTTAGATGACCCTGATACTACCCCTACTCCTTCAGAAATTGAGCAAGACACATATCATCACAGAATTCCTCGGAATGACCTGGAACCCGGGAAATTAGACTGCTCGGCCTTGGACATGAACCTGCCTTCCAAAATAACCGAGGATGACCTGGACTTGCTCTGCCATCATTACGAGATTCCCCTAGACATTGCCCTGGAATTCCCCTGTCCATTCGATCGCGCCAGCCAACCTTTTTTTTTGGAAAAGGTTACAAGTATATTCCAAAGTTGTTTTTTGTACAATTGTACAAGAGGCATCCCCCAGGAAAGTGCTAAAAAGCACAACAATGAACCAAAAGTTCAAAAATGGCCGAATACGTGACCCAAGTCATTATAACAACATCAAGCAAAAAGCGGTAAAAATTGCAACAAAGTGACAACTCCTATTCACCCGAGTTTTATACTTCAATTGCAAAATGGCCGAATAATCAATCCACGCCAGCCAACCTGATGAGGGCTCGGTCGCACTTCTTCATGTTTTCTTCGAATGCGGACTCCGACTACCCATTCAACCCAATTTCGCTTGGTTATTGGCCAAAATGGAGATCGCCCCTACTAGCTAAGCCTGAACAGTTGGAGGATTCTAGCAGGCCTATACGTAATCTGGCATTGGGCGGGCCTCGGTGAACCTACCCTTGAAGAGGTGAAGAGGCTGTATAGGCTGAAGGCCAACCCCAGAACACACCACGGTTGGTACTATCTCTCCGCCTACGCCGAGTCATCAAACATCATCCGCAAGCTTCCCGACTCTAATAAGAACTTCAAAGATATGTGGTTCTGGGCCACGGTAGACTGGGGCCGGACCTTGAGAACGTTTGAGGGGGAGACAGAAGTTCTTGATATCTTCAGGGCGGAAGGTTAGGAATCAAACCCCCAATGTTTTTATTTTTCCCATTTCATGATAGAATTTTAACTCATTGATTCTCCTCAGCCTGCTGGAGGGATGCTCCTAATGTCTCTCACAGGGTCCGTGTGCGGATAAAGTTCGCTCGGCAATATGCTGACCATTGGAAGAAACTGATTAATGACGCGGCCTTCGTCGAGTCGGTCTTATCCGGACTGCTCCTTTGAAGGCCCCGGGGCGGCTAGGTAGATTCTTACTAACTTTCTAACTGATCCCCTTGTTTGCTTGGCGTATTGTCGACTTGAAATTAACTGGATTTTGGACTGACCATCTTTTTGCCTTTGCACTTTGCAGGAATGTCGAAACGACCAAAATATCTCGACCAACTAGCCGGTGCAACAAAGAAGACCGGTCAAACTGGAGCCGGGCCTTCTCGGAAACGGCCAACAAGTGCCGAGGTCCAAAAAACGGTTGAAGAGGTGGCTCCGCCGACTGTTCAAAGTTTGGCTCCTCCTCCAAGGCATCGCCAATAATCACAACCTAACCGGCCAGCCCCCCAAAACCTGCTATAAAAAGGAGACATCTGATTGGGGCATGGGAAGTCGATCTGACTCGAGAGATAGAGGAGGAACAGGCCCTGAGCAGAAAATATGAAGCTCGGAGAGAGAGAAAAATGTCGGAGGGCAGCTCCAAAAAGTGGAAATGCGCCGTGATACTCGGCGCGGAGGACCTCAGTGAGGACATCCGAGAGGCCACTTCTCACCTAGTGCCGGCAATCAATGAACTGGACATCGCAGTCCCTCCGGCGAAGATTCCGAAGTATGAGGATCTCTCTTCCGAAGACGTGGTTTCTGGGCTGTGCTCCCAAATGGCCAAGGTAACCATGTTTCCCTTATCCCCGTTATGAGTTCATGACTTGAGCTGATTTCTGATTTTCTATTTCTTCTCGGCATGCAAACTATTTGGCAGCCAAGAACAAAGATCTCCTCCTGAGCCTTCTATCTGAGGGTGGCCAAGCATGTGGAACGAAAGTACCACATCATTCGAGAGATTGTATCGCTAGGTGACATTATCGTGTGCAAAGTTCCCAATGAAGATAATGTAGCAGACCCGCTCACGAAGGCCATACCTCCAAAGTTATTTGATAGGCATGTGGAGTCAATGAGTATTAGATACAATCGATATTGGCACTAGAGCAAGTGGGAGATTTTATTTGGGCTCTGAGCGCCAATTTCTTATGTATTTCCCTGTAAATACTCTTGTATATATTTTATTAATGAATAAAATAAACAGTTTCTATAATATAAATTCTTTTATTATATGATAAAGACGTAAATGACCATAGAATGATTGGTTATGATACAGTTGCAAAAACGTCACAACTGACATTGAGCAGTATCATAACAGTATCATTCTTTAACTGTTCATGGTCATTAAGTAAACCCGTTGAGATCGGTACGTGTCGTATATTGGAATGTTGGATTCTAATGGTTTCTCAATTAACCATGAGTCTCAGGAGACTCGTACAGACACGTAGGTATTTATATCTGATAAACATTTAACGACTCACCGAAGATTCTTAATAGATGGTACACCAACGTCAATAAGAATATTCTAGGGTTGAGTGAGCATAGTGATCCTCCGACTTGAGGTACCACTGTGGATATATGAGGTATCCTCCACACTTTGATGGCAGTCACGTCACCGATCTATTTAGATCAGACATTCGCTTGTTCGTTGGGTGTAGACTGATCCTCAGGATATCTTGTGCGTATCAAGATAGGATCCGTCAGTTCTGTGTACAGAGCATAGATATCATTTATGGAATTAGCAATCTGTTAAATCCATGGGCCCGTGGTACACTGTAGAAATCAGTTCTAAGTGTTATTTAGGAGATTGCTAATAGAATCATCGACGTGATTATACCTAAAGAGATTTGACGTTTATATATATATCTCTGGGATAATTCGGATACCTGTGACGGAAGGATTATACGGATGCAGTGACCTCGACCTGTATGGTTCAGAGATTTTATCCGTGTTTGTCATAATTTACGAGTGGGTAGATTATGGATATGAAATTGGATTTCATGACGGATATGCCTGAACTTAGAGAGTCTCACTAATGAGATATACTCATTAGGCACTAGGACAACATTCATAAATAATACTGATTATTTATAAGTTGTTTAATGGTTAAATGAAGATACATGCTTTTGAGATCTTTTCGGCCATTTATTAAATGTCGAATTGTGATATTTGATATTTATTGTTAATATATGTAATTTGATTATTTAATGTAAATATAATACATATATTTGAGATATTTGTATTTAATTATTTAATTATTCAAATGTTGAATAATTGAATTAATTAAATATTTAATATCTTATTTACTTATTAAGATAAGATAAATGACATTTCTTTATTGGATAAAGTGGACCATTTTGATTGGTTAAATTTGCATGATTTGATTGGTTGGAATGTGATAAACATTAATTTGATTAATGTTTTTACACCACAAATAATTAAATCAATTTTCAATTATTTAAAACAAAATTGAAAAATTGTGGCCATGTTTTTTCCTCAAATAATCGGTCATTTAGGGAAATTATAAAGGCCATTTTTCTTTTTTGTTTCATCATTCTACATACCCTAAAAATCAAATACAAAGAGAGGAAAAGAGAAAAGAAGGAAAAAAGAAAAAAAGCAAGAAAGACTTTGGAAATCAAGTATTTTTAGTAAGTTTTTCTTACTTTTCCTTTCATGAAAAATATTTCTAGCATACTAAGCTTACACATGGGTCTACTCTTTTCTGAATGTGATTTGATGATTTGGGGCTTGATTGAAAGATGAAAGCATGTATAATTATTTAGAAAGCTTAAAATGGTTTATAAAGCTTTCTTTTGCCATTTTGATAGCTAGTTACCATTCTAGAGTCTTTTAGCCACTCATGATTGACCTAGAATTTTTCTTGAGCTATTTCATGATGGTGAGGCTTGATTGATGTTGTAAGAATTGAATTAAAGTCTTGAATTTGATTAATTTGGTGTTAATTTTGTTAATTTGTGAAATTATAAAATTAGGGTTTCTAGCCTTCACCAAATTTGTGGCTTTTCTTGTATGTGATGAGATTTGATGTATATTAAATTTGGGAATTTTTGGATTTGATCTTGACATATTTGGAAAAAAAAAGGACCAAATTGCAAATTCTTGAAAATTGAGGGACTATTCGGAAATAATAGGAAAATTATTTTCTTGAGTTGTAAAATTATATTTTCATGTATAAGACATGAATAAATCATTTTGGGATTTATTTGGAATCAATTAGAATTGTATTTGACAATTTTGAACTAAAATGATTAAAATACAAAGTTTTGGGGCAAAATGGTAAATTCTGAAAAATCTGATTTTTGGGTAAAAATTTTAGTTTTTGAGTATTGAGTAATTGAAATAAATTATTTTATTTATTTATCCATTAAAAATAATTGAAATCGAAAAATTTTGATTTTTCGCGTTCCGCTGTGTTTACCCGAATTACCGCCCGAAACCCCAACAAGACTTGTCTCCGCTCCGAATTTCAATTGTATTTGGGATTTCTCTCAGGCCTTCCATCAATTCTACACAAAATGAAAAACAAATATGGTGAAATAAATCAAACAATATTGATTTATCAAGCTCGGGTTGATGATAGAAAGAACCGTTTTAATTTAATCCCGGTTTGAATGGATGTGAATATAAATATTTTTGTCAAATCAACTTTTTGAGTATGATCTTAACAGGGTTACCAGATGTAAATGTTGATTAGATGCCAAGCATCATATCAATTGACTATGATATCTATAAGGATTATATAATGATATCTGTTTATTATCATCTAACAAGGATGACTAGACAATAAGAATGACCAAATGTTAAAGGTAATTTCAATTGAGTATGACCCCAACGAAAATGACCAGACACTTAGGATGACCAAATATTAATGATGATTTCAATTAAGTACAAGACATATGGCCTTGGGATGTGAGGTCGGTTCCGGAATGGCCTCAGGGTGATGAGGTCAACCTCGAAATGAGGTCATCTCTGGAGGGAGCTTTATTAAATTCTCCTATAACCACCTTCACTACCAAATCAGTAACCACTCAAACTATTACTCCAATAATCACCATTAACTTCCAAGCAAATGAACCCATAACGAAGAGAATATAAGTGAACCACTATTGAGTATCTATAACTACAAGAAAACGGTCCAAAAAAGAGGGAATCACTTACTATAATCATGTTAAAAAAAATAATGAAATCAATATGCTTTCCTCCTATGGATGCAGGTCAAGTGCTGAATCATATAAATCCTTATGTCTTTTGTCATGTTGTATTTTTTATTTATTTTAGGTTTATATCGATTTCCAATATTACAAATTGTAGTATCCAGCTGGATGCATGGTGGCATGCATTGCCAATCACTATTACAAGCGTCCAAACCATCTTTAGGTGGAGTTTCAAAAATGATCCAAACTTACAAAATAATTTTAGGAGGAAACTATTCATTTGTTGACAATTGAGTCATAAATTTGGCTATAAATTGAGAGCTAATTGAGAGCTTAAACCATCCACAATAAGTAAGCCTCAAGTAAAGAAAGCCCCTAAATTCGTGTTGTGATTCTCTGATCACTCTAGAGTGTGTTTGAAGGAAAAACCGAAACTTTCTATTACTACAAGAATATATTATCAGTGTTTACACTTTAGAAAAAAAAACCTCCACTCTCTAACACTTTACCAAGCTTTCTACACTTAAAGCTTGCTGATTTGGGATGCCTTAAGCTCATGAATGAGCTTCGTATTTATAGCCAAAGGTTTGTCTCATTTTCAACAATGTACATTGATTTTCACTTTTCACTCTCTGATTTTATGGTAATTGCAATCTCCACCGAAAGTAGTCTTGGTAGCTTCTGTTTTGCGCATGGCAGCAGCTCATGGTAGTTGGATCATGCATGGAAGCTTCCCATGCAGCTGGATCTCACAATTCTCCCTCTCCAGCTGCGTTTGAAATAATTGTTATCTGACAGCTATCCCGACTATGTCTCTGCACAGTTTAACTTGTCTCGAGTAACCACTTTCGTTACCATGTCAGCTGGATTCTCATCTGTACAGATCTTCACTAGTCTCAGCAATTGTTTGTTAGTGTTCCTAGAACATGCCAAGGATCTCTAATCATTATATGTGTGTGAATACTTAAAGAAATTACGGAAAAACATACAATGATCGGATTGATGAATGTATGAAGTTCAAAACTTTTGATGTTTGAGAAGAGCTCCAAGCCTTTCCTTGTGTTCCAAACTCAAGGGATTAGTTTCCCTAACACCTTGTATGACTCATTGAAGTGCTAGCTCACTAGAAATTTTGAAGCAAAATTTCTAAGGGAGATGGAGAAGCTCTCGGTTTTTGCAAGAGAAAGGAGAGAGAATTTTTTTTTTTTGATTTTGTGTTGTGTATATGATTTTCAAAAAATCAATTACCTTTTACCAATATCAAGTTTGGTATATGTCATTCAAAATGACAAAGTGTATTCTACAAGTTACCAACAAATCCACCACCAACTTCTATCATAAAAAATATGACTAAAGTTGACTAATGATGTAAGTTGGTGGGCCCCACTTTAAATTCAAAATTCAAGTGGGGTCCGCTTAATACACTTCGGGCTCGGGTTCGTTTAATTCTGAATTAACGAATTTGCCGTTGCAACATTATTATTAAAGTCGCTTACGGATTAATTCTAAATTAATTCGTTTGCCCGAATTAAAATCCAATTTTAATTCCGCATTGAAATCTAATTTCAATTAATATATTGAATATATTATTTAATCGATTAATTCCAAATTAATCATTCTCTTCCTTCTAATCGAATTTATCCCAGATAAATTCTTGCCGTAATTAATCCTAGATTAATTTTCTCTCTCTCATAATTAATCCCAGATTAATTCTGTTCGAGTCAAATGTCATCGGTGAATCTTTGGGAAGCGACCCATGAGATTCTGGATATGTTGACAGTAAATTCGGTCGTCGGACTATCCGAACACGTGCGTACCCCGTACCACGTTCTTACCGATTTACAAGACATGGTTGGCTTCTAGCAAAGCACCGTGCCTACCCAATTCTCCAGAAATATTCTTTCAAGGAATACATAATCTTTATCAAGCGTAGTACACTAAGTACTGCGTATTACGATCCAGTATCTGATGTCACATGCTAGGCCTGGGGCTGGAATTGTGTCTGCCCCGTACGAAGCATATATCGGATCACTAGCAACTAGTCTCTTTAATCGTATAATCATGACCTTGTCATATTATCCCGATAGTTGCAACATATTAGAGTACCAGTTCTGTATCCCTACATGATTATCATCTCCATATGACTAAAGTGACACTTCCATCTTGACATCAGACCCAATACACTAAGATTCTCAATAAACCCAGAAGAGGCGTACACAGAACCTGATAAAGCCCCGAACGACCAAAACCAAAGCGTATTGATTGTCGTAAGTATTAGTGATGCAAGTCTCAGGTTAAGACCAAATACACCTACCCTGATTCAGATTCCCATAGACACATAGTCATACTACTAATGAGATTCCGAGGGGTCTATCCAAAGTGAAGTTGTTCCCGTACCATCGGTAAACAGATTCTCCTATTACACTTGCATGAGTATCCAATACCCAAATATATGAGAACTATGCCGTTACACTTCCATAACGCGCACAAGTGCAATACTAGTCTATTCCGCATTATCGATGTCCAGTCTCGATAATACTACGACTATGGGTATTTAATGATTAAACCTTACGTGGATTGATATTGTCTCATATTTTATTAATCTGGAACTAATCATAAGGACTTTTATCATTTATATATTAAAGTAATCTAATTACAAAATGATAAAATAACAATTTCCTTTGTCACATAATTAATTTGTACAAAAACCACAATGTCTTTTACAAATAGTGATGATATGGGTCATAATTGTCCAATAATCTCCCACTTGGCCTATAGTCAATCACTCAAGTATCTAACACCTGAACTATGTATATGTCGCTCAAACTTTTGCTGAGAAATAGCCTTCGTCAGCGGATCTGCAATGTTGTCATCTGATGCGACCTTCTCGATCTTCACATCGCCACGATGTATGATCTCACGAATCAGATGGAAACGTCAAAGTACATGCTGGGATCGTTGATGAGACCGCGGTTCTTTAGCCTGCGCTATAGCCCCGTTATTGTCACAATACAAAGGAACGGGCTCAGATGCTAACGAAACTACTTCTAATCCAATTAGGAATTTACGGATCCAAACTGCCTCTTTTACTGCCTCAGCTGCAGTGATATATTCTGCTTCTATTGTTGAATCGACAACAGTCTCTTGCTTGGAAGATTTCCAGCTCACTGCTCCGTTGTTCAAACAAAATATGTACCCGGATTGCGACTTACAGTCGTTTTTATCGGTTTGGAAACTTGCATCGGTAAACCCAGTTACCTCAAGTTCTCCATCTCCATAGACTAAGAAAGCATCCTTAGTTTGTCTAAGATACTTAAGGATGTTCTTAACCGCAACGCAGTGACCATCACCTGGATCGGCCTGATAGCGACTACACATGCTCAAAGCATACGAGACATCAGGTCGCGTACATATCATGGCATACATGATCGATTCGACTACTGAAGCGAACGGGATCTGACTCATGTTGTCTCTCTCATCTTGAGTTTTAGGACACATGTCCTTAGATAGAGATACGCCATGTGACACTGGCAACAGTCCCCTCTTAGACTGATCCATGTTGAATCTCTTCAACACTTTATCGATATACGAGATCTGGGAGAGTCCAAGCAGCTTTCTAGATCTATCCCGGTAGATCCTTATTCCTAGAATAAAAGCCACTTCTCCCAGATCTTTCATGGAGAATTTTAATAAAAGTCAAACTTTCACCGATTGTAGCATGGGAATGTCATTGCCAAAAAGTAATACATCATCTACGTAAAGGACAATGAATGTCAGTGCGCTCCAATTAACCTTCTTATATACACAAGGATCATCTTCGTTTTGAACGGAATCATATTCTTTTATGATCTAATCAAAATGTTGGTTCCAAGAACGCGATGCTTGCTTCAATCCATAAATGGATCGATTTAAATTGCAAACCTTGTTTGCATGTTTTGGCACGACAAAACTGTAAGGCTGTTGCATATAAACATCCTCCAAAAGGTTTTCGTTAAGGAAAGCGGTTTTGACGTCCATCTGCCATATTTCATAATCGAAATATGCAGCAATAGCAAACATTATCTGAATGGATTTAATCATGGCAACATGTGAAAAAGTTTCGTCGTAATCGACACAATGTCGTTGACGATACCCTTTCGCTACAAGCCTAGCTTTGTACGTTTGTATGTTGCCATCCATGTCGGTCTTCTTTTTGAAGACCCATTTGCAACCAATAGGCATTACGCCTTCTGGTGCATCAACCCGTATCCAAACTTGGTTGGTATACATGGAATCCATTTCGGACTTCATGGCTTCTTGCCATAAAGCGGAGTCGATATCTTGTATCGCTTCCTCATACGTAGCTGGCTCATTATCCTCAATAAGATTAATATCTATGTTAGGTAAGATCAAAAACCCATACCTCTCAGGTTGTTTTCTGACTCTCTCCGACCTACGCGGTTCTTGTGTATTAGAAGATTGTGGTACAGTCTCATCCCCGATGAACTGTTCGTGTTCTGGTAGGGAATCAGTGCCAGGAACAGTATCACTACGATTTTCATCGAGTTCTACTTTCCTCCCACTTACCACTGCATTTAGGAATTCCTTTTCGAGGAAAACCGCATGCAGAGCAACGAATACCTTGTTCTCTTGTGGGTGGCAGAAGTAATATCATTTGGTTTCCCTAGGATAACCTACAAAGAGGCACTTAGTGTTCCTAGAACATGCCAATGATCTCTAATCATGATATGTGTGTGAATACTCAAAGAAATTGCGAAAAAACTTACAATGATCGGATTTATGAATGTATGAAGTTCAAAACTTTTGATGTTTGAGAAGAGCTCCAAGCCTTTCCTTGTGTTCCAAACTCAAGGGATTAGTTTCCCTAACACCTTGTATGAATCCTTGAAGTGCTAGCTCACTTGAAATTTTGAAGCAAAATTTCTAAGGGAGAGGGAGCAGCTCTCGGTTTTTGCAAGAGAATGGAGAGATAATTTTTATTGATTTTGTGTTGTGTATTTGATTTTCAAAAAATCAATTACCTTTTACCAAAATCAAGTTTGGTATATGTCATTCCAAAATGAAAAAGTGTATTCTACAAGTTACCAACAAATCCACCACCAAAAAGGTGACTACAGTTCACTAATGATGTAAGTTGGTGGGCCCCACTAAAAATTCAAAATTCAAATGGGGCCCGCTTAATACACTTCGGGCTCGGGTTCGTTTAATTCCAAATTAACGAATTTTTCGTTGCGACATTATTATTAAAGTCGCTTACGAATTAATTCTAAATTAATTCGTTTGCCCGAATTAAAATTCAATTTTAATTCCGCATTGAAATCTAATTTCAATTAATATATCGAATATATTATTTAATCGATTAATTCCAAATTAATCGTTCTCTCTCTTCTAATCGAATTTTATCCCAGATAAATTCTTGCCGTAATTAATCCTATATTAATTTTTCTCTCTCATAATTAATCCCAGATTAATTCTGTTCGAGTTAAACGTCATCGGTGAATCTTTGGGAAGCGACCTATGAGATTCCTGGATATGTTGGCAGTAAATCTGGTTGTCGGACTATCCGAACACGTGCGTACCCCGTACCACATTCTTACCGATTTACAATACATGGTTGGCTTCTAGCAAAGCACAGTGCCTATCCAATTCTCCAGAAATATTCTTTTAAGGAATACATAATCTTTATCAAGCATAGTATACTAAGTACTGCGTATTACGATACAGTATCAGATGTCACATGCTAGGCCTGAGGCTGGAATTGTGTTTGCCCTGTATGAAGCATATGTCGGATCACTAGCAACTAGTCTCTTTAATCGGATAATCATGACCTTGTCATATTATCCTGATAGTTGCAACATATTAGAGTACCAGTTCTGTATCCCTACGTGATCATCATCTCCATATAACTGAAGTGACACTTCCATTTTGACATCACACCTAATACACTACGATTCTCAATAAACCCATAAGAGGCGTACACAGAACCTGTTAAAGCCCCGAATGACCAAAACCAAAGCGTATTGATTATCGCAAGTATTAGCGATGCAAGTCTCAGGTTAAGACCAAATACACCTACCATGATTCGGATTCCCATAGACACATAGTCATATTACCAATGGGATTTCGAGGGGTCTATCCAGAACGAAGCTGTTCCCGCACCATCGGTAAACAAAACCTCATATTACACTTGCATGAGTATCCAATACCCAAATATATGAGAACTATGTTGTTACGCTTCCATAACGCGCACAAGTGCAATACTAGTCTATTCCGCATTATCGATGTCCAATCTCGATAATACTACGTGTAGACGCTGGTTTTCACCCGAGGCCTACAATTGAGATTTCGTATAGGGGCACTAGCGATCATGCAAAACAAAGATGTAGGGTGAGCGTGGAGGGTCTACCCACCGGTGTGGTGGATACCGTAGGCACTCTGACGCCCAAGTCAGTGATGGGAATGAAATGCATTAAGTCGTAAGAGGAGGAGCAAGGTGAGATGTTACCTTGATCCCCGTAGACTGCCGTGAGGGCGGTAGGAAGGAGGTGATGTGAGTTGGAGTGTGAGTGTTCTAAAGTCATAAGTAGGAGAGCTGGAAGTTGAATGTCCACTCCTTATGAAGCATTCCTTCTTATATACCTATCTGAGGGGTGTGCACTTGATTACTCGTCTATTGAGTCTTGGTAACGGTCGACTTTATGAGGGATATTCACTGCATTTGCCCGTTGTAGGCTGGAACGGCTGGGTAGTATTTATGAGCCAAGGCGTTACGTGGATTGGCGTGCGATGAGCCTTGATTATGGTTTAGGCGTGTGATACTTTATTAGGCCTAGGTTTGCAGATCTCTGGGCCTTTATATACATCAAGTCTTGGGGGTCCCTTTAGTGCGAATCTGTGATGACAACTTGGGCTTGGATCCATGCTGGGGTCTAGCATTGGGCCCGAAGCAAAAGGTCGAAATTGTCATTGGACCAAATTTGGCCCGTACAGTTTGTCCCTTACTCTCTAAGTTAAGGAGTCATTGGCTTGGAGAGTACTTGACACGCTTGTCGAGGCTAGATGAAGGTGTACCTGAGCGTTTGATGTTGCCTATTGATTGAACCAGACGAATTGACTGAACCGGATGAAGGTTCAAGAGATAAGTCATATGACACGTGTAGTCCATGTCTACAACTTGACTCGACATGAGTCCACGGGGGATGTCCCCGGTCGAATGGACTTGATGAGGCCATGAATAATATAAGTCATACGACATGTGTAATCCATGTCTATAACTTGACTCGTCATGAGTCTACGGGGGATGTCCCCGGTCGAATGGACTTGATGAGGCCATGAATAATATAAGTCATATGACATGTGTAATCCATGTCTATAACTTGACTCGTCATGAGTCTACGGGGGATGTCCCTGGTCGACTGGACTTTATGAGGCCATGAATAATATAAGTCATACGACATGTGTAATCCATGTCTATAACTTGACTCGTCATGAGTCTACGGGGGATGTCCCCGGTCGACTGGACTTGATGAGACCAGGAAGACATTTACTCGTCTGGAATCAAATGAGAGACCAAATCGAGTCTGCATGTTGTCTGGACCTAAAGAAGATCCGGGTATTGACATATATCGTACTCCATTACCTGCAAGTTTTGAAAACGTGAATCATGAAAGCGACAAAGAGCAAGTACCTTTTGCCTGTCGCTTAGAGACTTCATTGAGTAAGCTAGTTGATCTTTTCGTATCGATAAGCTCTGTTGATTGAGTTGTTTTATCCAGTAGTCAGTTGGATGGTATATTTTTCTTTTGTACTTGTCATTCGAAGGTTCCCCAATATAGGAACGTCTTGTAGAGTCGAATGGGTGCCCAATTTATTACTGTGGTATGGTATATATATATATATATATTTATCATTTGATATTCACGTTTGTCTGGGATCATTTTTAGACTACAAGTCATATATGCGAATAGTTTCGGTCTCTGATGCTTTGTGAGCCTCCCAATTTTGAACAAAGCATGTGCATATGATCATTCTCTTCATGCATGTGTATTGGATCCCATGCGACAGGGAATTGTGAATGGAGCTCTGTCGAATGAACCACTCTTCTTTTGCATGTAGTATAGGGTTTATCTCCGATGTGACGCTTGTGAGGTTTCATTAGTTTTACTTGTCTTCGGCCTGTAGGTTTTAATACGTGTATAAGACTTTACATGAGTGGGCCATCTCTTATGATGAGCCTAGTCTGTGCTCAGGAAGTCAAGTATGTATCTCTTTATTTTGACTTGGGCTCACTTAGGCATTGGGTCTGTTGGCACTCGAGGCATTTGGTCGTATGTTGATAGACGTGAATCGGCTGGTGGTTGTTGAGTTAGGGCTAATCTTGGTGGGTTGGACTTTGGCTGTCGCTGCTGCGTGTGAGCCCGCGTGGCATGCTCATCTCGTCGACTCGGCTGGAAGATACTCACGTACTGGATTCATTCATGTTCGCTGGATTACATTTACATTATTAGATTCATATACGTCAGTCAGGGAAATTCATGTTGCTGGATTATGCATGTCGGCTGGAAAATGTTTCAGTAGCATAGGTGTAGGCACTGCATTTTTACACATAAGTCCCTATGATGAGTCTCATTTTGGAGACACTACCTTTTAAGTCACGGAGGTCACGGGAAACGGACATCGGAAGGGGAAATTCAGAATAAACAAGGTTCACTGTTTTCGTTAGTGCTGGCGTTCGTGTTTACGTTCGAACGTCAAACGGATTGCGGGCGTTCGTGCCGCGTTCGATGGAAGCGTTCGAACGGTGTCCGGTATTCTGGTTTTGCTGCTAGCCTCACATCCAGCCCAATTAGCCCCCACAAAGCCCATAAAACACATCCCAATTTAAATAAATAATATTAATTAAAACATTAACTAAATAAGATAATAATTAAATTAATTAAATAATTAAATAAAACATATACCAAACATAAAATAAGCAATTACCAACTTAAACTAAAATCATGCCTAATTTAAACAAATCACATACTAAATCAAAAATATATCATACCAAGTTAAAATCAATCAACCAATATATTATTCCTAACTTAAAATATTGTATTCCTAAACCAAGCCAATCAAATATCAACCTTCCCTATCTAGCCAAGATTTGTCCCCCTCTCAATCTTTGACTTCCCTTATCCAACACCAAATCAAATCCCTCTTTAATTAGCCAAATCACTTTCCTTGTCAAGCCCAACCCTTTTCCTATAAAGAAACCATTCACCAACCTTCTCACCCTGGTTGGCTAGCTGATACACAACACACAGGAAAATTACAGGAAGAACACACCCAAAAACAGTAGCAAAACGGCAGTGAAACCACAAGGAAACAGCAGCAAAACAGACTCAAAACAGTAAGACAACGAACGAGAACAGTGAACCAGTGAACCGGGAGAGTGCGGAGGCATCCACCCTTCCGATGATCGTGTACCGTACATCCGAGAGGTGATTTAAAAGGTTAGACCTGAGGGTACCTTTTTATTAGTTTATATTCGTTTTTTTTATTATTATTGAATTCTATTCGCATGTGAGTCGTTTATGGATGCATGTTGTGGCTTGAATGAAATGGAAGAGTGTCGTCTCTTGTGGTATATAGGATGGAAACCCAGACTTAAATTCCGTAGCCGAATCCGAATGGACGGTAGTGCGGTCTGTACTTGGGATACAACTCCACGTACCACTTGAGTAAACGACACCTTCTCTTGTTTTGTGTTGCCTTTTATTTATTTATTTTTCGTCACTTAAATTCTGCATGTTGCTTATTTATGCATGACTCAATCGAGCGCATGGGCTTAGTAAGTGGAATGAAAGATCCCCTATGGGGAGGGGTTAAAGCCCTTTACCACGATGCTTTGCCGCGCTGGTTGATGTGTGTTCGGTTGGATGCAAGACAGGTTCAATCGGACATACTTAGAATAATATGATTATCTCTATGTTTGTATGCATGATGTGATGTGACGCGCATGGGCTTAATATGTTGGTCTAAAGGTCCTCTCTTTGAGAGATCAAGAGCCCCAAAAGGCCACCTTTACGGCAGTACTTCGCCGCGCCCTTTTATTTTGTTGTTTATGTATTGCGTCCTATTTTATGCATCAGGTCTGTTCCCGTTCGAACGCGTTTACAAACGCAACTCGAACGCGCATGCATTTTTTGCCTTATCATGCATCATGTCTCATTTCCGTTCGAACGCGTTCACGAACGCTATACGAACGTGAGTATTCTGTTTCATTTCCGTTTGAACGCGTTATCAAACGCCATACGAACGCGAGCATTCTGTTTCATTTTCGTTCGAACGCGTTAACGAACGCTACTCGAACGTGAGCATTCTGTTTCATTTCCGTTCGAACGCGTTTACGAACGCTACACGAACGTGAACACACTGAACTGAGTCTGTCTTATCATATTCATGCATAATTGCCTCTTGGTTGATCTTTCTTGTGTTATATAGCCAACCACATTATTTGTATCCTGCATTCATCCATTCTATGTGTTCTCAGGATTGTATTCAAGCATGATTAGGCTGTTAGCATGTTATTTGGTTAATAGGTTCATGAGATAGTACTCAAGCATGATTATGTTGTTCTTAGTTTTCCATATCATAGGATTGAAATATGTTCATGAGATTGCCATGTGATGTTGCATGTTGTGATGAACTTGTTGATGTATGCATATGAATTTAGAAGCATGATATTTTTGGAAATAAATGTTATTTAAGCTTGGTTAAATTATTACATAAATCCTTTTATTACAAGTGACATAAGTAAGGGACCATTCCGAACCCAACGGTTTGAGGTCTTCCCTTGCGAGGGGTGAGTGCGGCCTTAAATCTCATTTTCCCGGTTCACACCGGGTGGCGACTCCATTACTCTCCGGTTTAGTCCCCCGTGGCTACTCCGTACTCCCAACTAGGCCGCGAGCCTAGGAACAGCATGCGTCGCCCAGATTTTCTGTGTTCCCACAATAGGCCTTTTGTCTTCTCATGTATTTGAGGACGATGAAGAAGATCTTCCAAGCAGTACATACAACGAAGCTGCTCACACATCACCAGTAGAGAAAACACGTGCTTCAGGAGAGTCAGAAACATGTCCGGCTACTCCAAATGACAGGCGTCGTTGCATCTTGTTGGGCTTTGTTTGTTTGGTTTGACAGTTTAGCTGCATGTAGACTGGTGCGTGGCAGATTTACACCAGTCGAGTTGGTGACCCTTCGAAGACCAACAAGGTCCTTGTAAGATTTGATTACGAGCGTAAAGATCCTTCTGTGTCCATCAACCCCATTTTTCTTCAATACTCTTTATGACTCATACTGTGAGGGCGCAGACTTCGTCCGTGGATTCCCATTTAGTCTTCGTGAGGGTGCCCTTACTGTTGTTCAATCGCGAATCTGATTCATTCACTTTCCCCCATTTCACAAATCTTGCCTCCACTCGAGCGCAAGCAAACGACATCGTTTCAGGTATGGATGTTTCTGTTTGGATCTACGTGAACAGACTTGATGGGCGAAAGGGAATTTAGAATCTGCCTAATCAAATGGGGTTTAGAGGACTTGTGCTATGAATTTAGACATTCAAATTTTTGAGAAATGGATTAGTCTAAACTCGCGTTGGTTAGAGGATTACAAAAAAAGGATGAACAAATGGAAAAAAAGAAAGGGTTTGGTGAAGAAGCTTCTTATCAGGTGTCAGACCACAGGGAGCTTTATCGTCTGTGCCTGTCAAAGTTGAGTCGTCTGGGAAATTCAAAGGTAGAGGATGACCTTCTATGATGAAAAGATGATGGAACATTCAGCAACCGTTTTCCCAGAATTCCCAATTGCACCCAAAGATTTCAGTCTGATTCAGAAGATATAAGGTTTAAATGCAAAGGCTCGTGCTTCAGATGGAAGGCTTGTGCTCAACATGTAGAGGCATTGTTGCTGCTGGAAATAAGAGCTTTGAATCAACAGCTGCCAGTGAACCGGTTATCTCCAGGAGATCTACTCATGGTCAAGGGCAACACGTGGCAGAGAGCTTTCTCCGAGTGGAGTATCCTCTTTAAGCCGAGTATGCATCTTCACAGTGTTGAGTGGGACACTCTCCTCGTGATGAATCTTCACAAGTGTTAGTTGGAGCAACCTCATGATGTGTAGACATGCAATGTTGATCGAAACCTCAGGTAGCTCAGCTAAATTCCACAGGCCAATTCTCTATAAAAAATGCTTGGGATTTTCTCAGGTGCAAAAGAAATATTAACACCATTCACCTCTTGCTCTGGTTTAAAGGCCATATTCCTAGGCATTCTTTTGTGTTGTGGTTAGCATCTTTGCAGTGGTTGCACACCATGGATAGGCTGGCCCGGTTTGGTGTTTTACAATCCTCCACTTGCGTGTTCTGTTCCCACACAGAGTCACACAATCACTTATTTTTTGATCTCCCTTTTGCCAAGTCGGTTTGGCAGACTGTTTCATCCAAAGTCCCTATTCGCTGGCCATCTATTGACTGGCAAATGTTTCTTCGATGGGTTGTGGTAAAGTTGAAAAAGAAAGGGGATATTCACTGTCTGATTGGCAGCATCTCTCTTGTTGCCTCTGTGTATCACATATGGTATGAAAGAAACCGAAGAATCTATAATAAATGTGAAGTTTCTGAGGATCATGTGGTGAATTAAATCTGCCTGGTAGTTCGTAGTAGATTGGCTTTTTTGAATGATCAATTTAATCCTCCTGCTACAACTCGGAATGTTTAGTCTGAATTTTCTGAGGCTTTCTGGATCGGTGTGGTTTTGAATTTGTTTTAGCCTCACTGAGCTTCTCCTTGAATATATGCGATGTGGGTTTTGGTGCTGCCGGTTTGTTTATCTTCGGTTGTTTCGTTGGTTTGGTGGATCCGGTTTTTGCCTTTGGCATTAGCTTGAAAATTCGATGTGGGACAACTTTTATTTCTTAATCTTGGTAGCCCTATACTGCTTTAATCGATGTGGGACACTCCCCTCGTTTTGTTGTTTGCAAGTGGGCTTTTAAGGTTCTCCTGTGAGCCGCTTTTGGCTTGTTCTGGGCCGTTTAAAGAAGTCTCGTTTGGCGTCAATCCTTGCTTTTGGGTTGTGTTTGTCCTCAGCTTTGGATCGTAGTTTGCTTCATCGGCCTGACGGGCTCCTCTTTTGGGCTTCGCTTTTCGGTCCGGCAGCGTGTTGCTAAACCTGAGTTTGGAGGCCGGATTGGACCGACTTTGGGCTCTTGTTTTGGGCTCTCCTTTTGGGATAGAGTTTTGATTTTTTGCTTTATGTGCTTTGGGCAAATTTTTTTTATGGGCCGGCTCCGTGTTTGTTTTCTTTGGGCTGGTTGGGCTTTGTATGATCTATGATTCTTTCTTTGTGCTTTTGCACTTTCCTGGGGGATGCCCCTACCTATGCGTCGAATGGATCTTCAGCTATTTGCTAATCATACATTATATGTCGTGTCGACTAAAACCTTCACCTCTAGACAATAGATCTTCCTCGTATTGAATGGAGTTTCAGACTAGCTAGAACTTCTCCCATCTCATGTTGAATGAGATCTTAAACAAGTGTCAAGTCACATATGAGGAATGTCGAGTTGAATCTTTAGCAAGTGACAAGCTACACATGATAATATCTATTGGGACATCCTTAACAATACACTAATGTCGAGTGGGACATCTCTAACTAATCATATGTTAGATATTGTAAATGTCGACTGTGCCTAATTGTAATAGCTGTCTAGTCGTAAATTATAGTGTCGATTGGGACACCCATAATCATCAAGCTATCTAGTGTCGTATCGACTGTGATATTCATAACAAGTCCCAAACTATAACACCTATTATAGGTCACATGCCTTTCTAATGTCGACTGGGACATTATTAAAAGGTGCAAGACATACCTGATAATGTTGACCAAGATGTCCACGCCAAGTCTTCATTCGGGAACCGTCGACTGAGACATCCTCCTCATTTCCAACACATCGCTTCATCACGTGAGGTGAATGGTAGGAAATACAGTTCCATTGAAGGGAAGCGTCTTGCTCCTGATGTAGATCCATGAGACTATGGTCGAATGGAGTCTAGAATTGATGACACTCCTTTCGTGTAACCTTTCATGACACCCCGAGGAGATGGCAATCCTCTTACATAGTCTGAATGTAATGACATTTTATCTATGCCATCTAGAGTAGATGATATCCACCCCAAGCAGTCTCGAATAGATATCAATTATAGAGAATATTTCATGGTTGATTGGGTATGCTGGGGATTATGAGGATATTCTCATGTCGACTGGTGGAAGTGTGTAGAATGGTTCAAATGATGGTCCATATATGTTGATTGGAGCAAATGGAGTTCTCATTGAGAACGGAACAAATGGGCCAGATGACAATCATAATGTATGAAATTGTTCTTGGAGAATAGCTAATTAAGTGATCATGGGACTTGGTGTTTGCTCGTTACGTGACGCCATACGAGTAGGGGTGTTTGGAAGGATCGTAGATGGAGAGATCTTTGCGTGCTATGAATCGCTAGGGCCCCATGGTGGGCGCCAAACTGTAGACGCTGGTTTTCACCCGAGGCCTACAATTAAGATTTCGTATAGGGGCACTAGCGATCCTGCAAAACAAAGATGTAGGGTGAGCGTGAAGGGTCTACCCACCGGTGTGGTGGATGCCGTAGGCACTCCGACACCCAAGTCAGTGATGGGAATGAAATGCATTAAGTCGTAAGAGGAGGAGCAAGGTCAGATGTTACCTTGATCCCCGTAGACTACCGTGAGGGCGGTAGGAAGGAGGTGATGTGAGTTGGAGTGTGAGTGTTCTAAAGTCATAAGTAGGAGAGCTGGAAGTTGAATGTCCACTCCTTATGGAGCATTCCTTCTTATAGACCTATCTGAGGGGTGTGCACTTGATTACTCGTCCATTGAGTCTTGGTAACGGTCGACTTTATGAGGGATATTCACTGTATTTGCCTGTTGTAGGCTGGAACGGCTGGGTAGTATTTATGAGCCATGGCGTTAAGTGGATTGGCGTGGGATGAGCCTTGATTATGGTTTAGGCGTGTGATACTTTATTGGGCTAGGTTTGCAGATCTCTGGGCCTTTATATACATCAAGTCTTGGAGGTCCCTTTAGTGCGAATCTGTGATGACAACTTGGGCTTGGATCCATGCTGGGGTCTAGCATTGGGCCCGAAGCAAAAGGTCGAAATTGTCCTTGGACCAAATTTGGCCCGTACACTACGACTATGGATATTTAATGATTAAACCTTACGTGGATTGATACTGTCTCATATCTTATTAATCCGGAACTAATCATAAGAGACTATTATCCACGCAACTCCTGTGAACCACGTGGGAACAAATCCCGTGAAATCCACAAAAGATTGTTATGAGCGCCCATGAAAGCATAAAGAGGTTTGAAGATTAGAAACCTGTGAAGAACAAAGCCTTACGAACCCTTAATTGCTTGAAACGCCACAAAGGACAGTAACCCATTTGATAAGTTTTTGAAGAGAATCCACCTTTCCATGGTTAGCCATCACGGCCTCACCACCAATGTGTCTGACGGTAATATTAATTTTTTTTGGTTAAAACATTCATCCATTTTATTAATGAAAAGCTTGTTTAAATATTACAATGGAAACCCTAATTGTAATATGTTAAAAAAACCATAAATAACCTTAGGTAATAATCCTAATTACAAATAAAATCTTGGGCCCCTAATATTTGGCCCACTCTAGAATAAACACCAATATTAAAACCTAGGGCCCCTAATAGTTGGCCCACTCTAAAATAAACACTATCATTAACCCCCTGTAGGAGGCATTCGCTTGTATATTTTCGACCCTTTCATTGCCAAATAACTTGAATGGATTATTAGGCTTCATCCTTGGATGCTTGGATCCATACTTCGAGGCTTGTTTTCTTGATGCTCCCTGTATCATATCATTCTCCCCTTCTTTAAGAAGATTCATCCTCGAATCTTTAAGGTCAATTTGTAATGTCCAAACACTTTATCTCTAACCAAATCTGATTTGTCTTTCTGATTTTTTTTTGGCGCAGAATTTGTGTTTTTTTTTCCACAACCTACTTTTTTTTTCTTCTTTTTTTTTTTGAAATTTTTGAATCCAACACAGGCAGGATGACAAAAGAAAAAGAAAGAAAGAAAGGAAAAAAATTAACAGAAACATGACTCAAAGAAAAGAAAAAAATCATAAAAAAAAGAAAGAAAAAAAATTAAAAAGACACAAACTATAAGATATAACCTACTCTGCAACCAAAGCTCTGAATACCAACTGATGAAAACCTAGGGCCCCTAATAGTTGGCCCACTCTAAAATAAACACTATCATTAACCCCCTATAGGAGGCCTTCGCTTGTATATTTTCGACCCCTTCATTGTCAAATAACTTGAATGGATTATTAGGCTTCATCCTTGGATGCTTGGATCCATACTTCGAGACTTGTTTTCTTGATGCTCCCTGTATCATATCATTCTCCCATTCTTTAAGAAGATTCGTCCTTGAATCTTTAAGGTCAAATTGTAATGTCCAAACACTTTATCTCTAACCAAATCTGATTTGTCTTTCTGATCCTTTTTTTGGCGCAGGATTTGTGTTTTTTTTTTCCACAACCTACTTTTTTTTTTCTTTTTTTTTTTGTTGAAATTTTTGAATCCAACACCGGCAGGATGACAAAAGAAAAAGAAAGAAAGAAAGGAAAAAATTAATAGAAACATGACTCAAGGAAAAAAAAATTAACAGAAACATGACTCAAAGAAAAGAAAAAAATTAACAGAAACATGACTCAAAGAAAAGAAGAAAAAAAAACTAACAGAAACATGACTTAAAGAAAGAAAGAAAAATTGACAGAAACAGGACTCAAAGAAAAGAAAAAAAATCATAAAAAAAAAGAAAGAAAAAAAAAATTAAAAAGACACAAACTATAAGATATAACCTGCTCTACAACCAAAGCTCTGAATACCAACTGATGAAAACCTAGAGCCCCTAATAGTTGGCCCACTCTAAAATAAACACTATCATTAATCCCCTATAGGAGGCCTTCGCTTGTATATTTTCGACCCCTTCATTGCCAAATAACTTGAATGGATTATTAGGCTTCATCCTTGGATGCTTGGATCCATACTTTGAGGCTTGTTTTCTTGATGCTCCATGTATCATATCACATACTACCAATGGGATTCTGAGGGGTCTATCCAGAGCGAAGCTGTTCCCGTACCATCAGTAAACAGAACCTCCTATTACACTTGCATGAGTTTCCAATACCCAAATATATGAGAACTATGCCGTTACGCTTCCATAACGCGCACAAGTGCAATACTAGTCTATTCCGCATTATCGATGTCCTCGATAATACTACGACTAGAGATATTTAATGATTAAACCTTACGTGGATTGATATTGTCTCATATCTTATTAATCCGGAACTAATCATAAGGACTTTTATCATTTATATATTAAAGTGATTTAATTACAAAATGATAAAATAGTAATTTCCTTTGTCACATAGTTAATTTTACAAAAACCACAATGTCTTTTACAAATAGTGATGCTATGGGTCATAATTGTCCAACATTGTTGACCATCATCTCGCGTATCCAATGATAACGAATATCGATGTGCTTCATCCGGGAGTGATACATTGAGTTTTTGCTCAAGTCCAGGGCACTATGACTATCATAATGTATCTTGTATCTTGTTTGCTTGATCCCTAACTCTTGGAGAAAGCGTTTTAACCAAAATATTTCATTTCTTACTTCTGCTACTGCTATATACTCAGCTTCTGTTGTGGATAATGCAATACACCTCTGCAATCTTGACTGCCATGACACAACTCCCCTGAAAAAATATAGAGAAAACTTGTTGTAGATTTTCTACCATCAACATCTCATCTCATGTCATATCTAAATCTGTATAGCCTTCCAAGGTCGGATCAGTTCCCCCGTAGCACAGACGTAACTTCGATGTACCCTTGAGGTACCTGAGAATCCATTTGACCGCCTCCCAGTGTTGTTTTCCTGGGCTAGAGAGAAAACGACTCACTACACCTACTGCATTAGTAATATCTGGCCTAGTACATACCATTGCATATATTAGGCTTCCAACTGCTAAAAAATATGGTATCGATGACATCTCATCTATCTCTTTCTTAGATGAGGAGCACAAACTCTTGCTCCATTTGAAATGATGCGCTAGCAGAACACTGACTGGTTTGGATTTCTGTATATCAAACCTCCTGATTATCCGTTCAATATAACTCTCCTGTGAAAGCCACAACCTTTTATTTTATCTGTCACGAACTATCTACATTCCCAAAATCTGTTTAGCTGGTCCTAAATCTTTCATGTAGAAAGACTTAGAGAGTTCCTTCTTCAGCTGGTGATCTTCGCTGCTTCTTGTCCAACAATCAACATGTCGTCTACATATAGTATAAGAGCAACAGAATTTCCATCTGGAAAACTTTGAATGTATACACACTGATCTGCTGCAGTTCTTTTGTAGCCTTGACCCACCATGAAAGAGTCAAACTTCTTGTACCACTGCCTCGGTGCTTGCTTGAGCCCGTACAAGCTCTTTTTCAGCTTGCAAATAAGGTTCTATTTTCCTGAAATCTTGAAACCTTCTGGCTGCTTCATGTAGAATTCTTTATTTAGATCACCATGAAAAAAATACTATTTTGACATCCATTTGTTCAAGCTCTAAGTTCAAACTGCTCAGATTGAATCCATTTTTACCACTGGTGAAAAGATTTCATCAAAGTCAATTCCCTTTTTTCTGTAAGAATCCTTTGACTACTAGCCGGACTTTATATTTCACCACATTTTCGCTGCCATCTTTCTTCAGCTTGAACACCAATTTGTTCTTCAGTGCCTTCATGCCATGTGGGAGCTTGACTATCTCATACGTATTATTTTTCTGCAGAGATCTCATTTCATCATGCATTGCGTGCATCCATTTTTCTTTGTCTTTATGACATACAGCTTCCTTGAAAGTTTCTGGCTCCCCCTCGTCAGTAAGCAGAATGTATTCCGATCCTGAGTATTTGGATGATGGAATCCGGCCTCGCTCAGATCTTCGTATTGGAGGTTCACTGATTTCTAGCTATCTGTTGTAATCAAAATCTGTGGATGATCCTGTAGCCTATGATGGAGCAGGTTGTAGTTCCCCCTGCTCAACACTACCTTCCTCCTTCGGTTCTGCTTCTGACAAGTCTTGCACCCCATCATTATCTATGGCCACTCGTGTTGGTGTTGAGGTTGTGTCTGGATTTGCATCGGCTTTATCGGCACTAGAATTAGAAGACATCTTGGGCTTTTCAATGTCTTATATTATATGCTCTTCAAGAAACACTACATCTCTGCTTCTGATGACTTTCTTTTCATTCGGGTCCCATAGACTGTATCCAAATTCCTCGTATCCATAGCCTATGAAGATGCATGAAGTAGTCATTGCATCGAGTTTCTGTCTGAGCTCTTTGGATACATGTGCAAAGACTAAACAACCAAATGTTCTGAGATGAGAATATGAATGATTTTTACTATACCACACTTTCTCTAGAATTTCAAAATTCAATGGTATGGATGGTGATCTGTTGATCAGGTAGCAGGCGGCACGAACAGCTTCTCCCCAGAATGGATTTGGCAGCTTAGTCATTGTAGGACACAGAAACCGGCGATGCTGTTCTAGGCTCGCGGCCTAGTTGGGATTACGAAATAACATGGAGTCGCCACCCGGTGTGACCCGGGAAAATGTGATTTAAGGCCGCACTCACCCCTCGTAAGGGAATACCTGAAACCGTTGGGTTCAGAATGGTCCCTTACTTATGTCACTTGTAATGATATGATTTGTGCAATAAACTAATTGAATCTACTCAACATGCTCAAGAACAACCTATGTCTAGTTCATGTTCATAAAGATAAATCATATGTCTAAGTTGCATGCTTGAAAAGTAAGTCATCATAACACAAGACAACACATGGCAATCCCATGAATATATTTCAATCATATAATGCGAAAAGCAAACGACAATATAAACCTAATGCAAATTCCAAATGCAAAACAAATAACTAATCATGCTTAAGGATAAATAACTAAATCATGCTTAAAAATAAATAACATACTAGCTACCTAATCATGCTCAAATACATGGTTGGATGAAACGAAATACGCGTCTCTCAAGTGGTACGTGGCATTGTATCCCGAGTGCAACCCGCAATACCATCCATTCAGATTCGGCTACAGAATTTATGTCCGGGTTTCCATCCGATATACCACAAAAGGGAACACGCATTCCGTTCATCCGGAACTCATATCATGCCTCAATAAACGACTCTCATGCGATGATATATCAAAATAAATAAGACACGAAAGATAATAAATAAAGAAGGTGCCCTCAGGTCTAACCTCTTTTGTCGTCTCACGAAAGCACGTTACACGGCCGTCGGAAGGGTTTATGCTCCACAACTTTTCCTGTTCACCGGTTCAAAGTTATCCTTCGCTGTCTCGCTGTTTTGGGCTGCTATTTTCACTGTTTTTGCTGCTTTAAGGGACAATTTTTTGGGCGTTTTTGGAGGGCTAAGGGGCTGCGATTCTGGACTGTTTTAAGGCTAAAACTGGGCAGTTTTGTGAGTCTAATATGCGGCAGTTCAGGGTGCAAGATGCGGCAGTTCAGGGTGTTTTTAGGATCGGTTGGACTGGGCAGTAGGGGGACTTGTGTGTTCGGTTTTCTGGGCCTGTGAGTTGAGTGCGTGAACAAGGGACAGTGAGCGTGAGTCAGCTAGGGTTTCTTTACGTGCATGCTGAATGGGCTGCTGGTTCTTGTGGTGGTTCCAGTGATGGTTTGATGTTTTTCCGAGGATGAAGGGGGCTGCTGTGAGGTTCTACGATCAGGGTGTAATGGTTCATATGGGGGAGCTTCTTAGGTGTCGGCTTGGCTTTGTGTCTCACGTGGTCTGCATGAAGGGGCGTGAAGGGTTTGTTGATCTGCTGCGTGTAGCTCACGTTGGGTTTAATGGAAGGGCTATTGGACGTGTGTATTTGGCTAGTGATGAGGGTGTGGAGAGAGTTGATTGAGTGGTGATTGATTATTGTTGTTTGCTGTCTATCCGTGCGAGGTCGTGATGGTCTGGGCGATGGTTTACGTGACTTTAGTGTGGGTATGGTTGCTAAGGGCGTGTGTTCAGGTGCTATGGGGAGAGGCGAAAGGGGCATATAGTTGCTAAGGACGTGAAGCAAAAGGGGGCAATGTGTGTTGATAGTTGCGTAGGGCAGGTGGCTGTTATGGCAGTATGCGTGAAGACAGAGGCTGGTGCGAGTGGTTACGTAGGGCATGTGGCTTATTGTTACGTGGTCAAAAAGGGTTTGTGGCACGCAGGCTGAGTGGAGGGATATGGTGAAGACGGTTGATGCGACAGTAAATTGGGTTTATTTTATGAACGGGCAGTGAATCCTTGGGTTTATTTTCTTTGTATTTTTTTTGTTGTGAGGTTGAGCTAGGGTCCCTAAGGTTGGGTTTGTGGTTCTTTTTATAGGAGAGGGCTGTGTTTATCCTTGTTTGGGTAGGAATTGGAGATTGTGTGATCATGGGGAAGATTTAATTAGTTAGTTAGTAAATGGATTTGTTTAGTTTAGGAAGAGGGTTTGTTTAGTTTAGGAAGTGATTTGATTGATTTATTTAATTTAGGTATGTGTTTTATTTAATTTGGAATGTGATTTATTAATTTAGGAATGGGAATTTTAATTTAGGAATGTGATTTAATTTAATTTGATTTAAGTTTAAGTTTAATTGGTTTTAATTTAATTTGTGACATGTATTTTAAATGTTTTTTTATTATTGGATGTGATTTAATGGGCTTGGGCTAAGGTTAAGTTTTAAAACGAAGGTCCAACAAGTGAACCCGAAGCTAAACAAGCGAGTTAAATCCGACCAAATGCTAATTTCCAACTTTACCCTTCCAACGTCTGTTTCCCGCGGCTTTCACAATCAAAGAGGTAGTGTCTCCATACGAGACTCATCATCGGGACTTATATGCAAAAATGCAGTAGTGCCTACAGTCGCCCCCACTTTGATGGGACTTGTGCAGTGTGTGACAATGACAATCCTATCAAAGTACGTGCAATGCATTTTCACTTACCTGGCTCGCCAGCTGCCACCTGGTTTGCCCGCTGCTTCGAACCGATTTGATGATGTAGTAGATATGGTGGCGAGGCGCCTCGACCTCTGGGCTTTGTTCCCGAACCCCCAAATGTGAACTGTGATGATGATGCAGTGGGCCCTCGACCCAGGGACGCATCCCGAAACTGCAACCGACAACGGGGGCACCTCGACCCTGGGCATCTCGACCCAATACCGCTGACAATAGGGACCTCGCCCTCAATATGATGATGTAGTGGGCACCTCGACCCTGGGACGCATCCCGAAACTACAACCGACAACGGGGGCACCTCGACCCTGGGCACCTCGACCCAATACCGCTGACAATAGGGACCTCGCCCTCAATATGATGATGTAGTGGGCACCTCGACCCTGGGATGCATCCCGGAACTACAACCAACAACGGGGGCACCTCGACCAGCACCACTGACAATAGGGACCTCCTCAAGCTGATAATGTAGTGGGCACCTCGACCCTGGGACGCATCCCGAAACTACAACCGACAACTGGGGTACCTCGACCCTGGGCACCTCGACCCAATACCGCTGACAATAGGGACCTCGCCCTCAATATGATGATGTAGTGGGCACCTCGACCCTAGGACGTATCCCGAAACTACAACCGACAACGGGGGCACCTCGACCCTGGGACGCATCCCAATACCGCTGACAATAGGGACCTCGCCCTCAAACTGATGATGACGTGGGCCTCGCCCCAAAACTGATACTGATGTGGGCCTCGCCCTTAACTGATACTGATGTGGGCCTCGCCTCAAAACTGATACTGATGTGGGCCTCGCCCCAAAACTGATACTGATGTGGGCCTCGCCCCCAGAATGCCATACCCGGCAGAACTGATACTGAACTGATGTGGGCCTCGCCCCCAGAATGCCATACCCGGCAGAACTGATACTGAACTGATGTGGGCCTCGCCCCCAGAATGCCATACCCGGCAGAACTGATACTGAACTGATGTGGGCCTCGCCCCTCAGAATGCCATACCCGGCAAAACTAATATTGTACTGTATGAGATGGTCCATTCCCGAACCGTTACTGTGATGTGGTCCATTCCTAAACTGTTACTGTGATGTAGTCCATTCCCGAACTGCGTTCCATTCTCGAATTACCATTCTCGGCTTGTTCATTCCCGCATTGTGCTTCGTTCTTGGAGTGCCATTCTCGGCTTGTTCATTCCTGAACTGTGTTCCATTATCGGAGTGCCATTCCCGGCTTGTTCATTCCCGAACTGTTTTCCATTCCCGGAGTGCCAATCCCAACTAGTTCATTCCCGAACTGTATTCCATTCTCGGAGTGCCATTCCCGGCTTGTTCATTCCCGAACCTTGCTCCATTCTTGGATTTCCATTCTTGGCTTGTTCATTCTCGAACTCTGCTCCATTCTTGGCTTGTTCATTATCGAACTTTGCTCCATTCTCGGATTGCCATTCTTGGCTTGTTCATTCGAACTTTGCTCCATTTATTGGATTGCCATTCTTAGCTTGTGATGCAATGGGCTTCAACCCTATGACTCATCCCCAAAACTGATAGTGATGTGGGCCTCGACCCTGGGACTCATCCCCAAAACTGATGCTGAAGTGGGCCTCGACCCTAGGATTCCTTCCCGGATTTATTCCAAAACTCTACTGATATGGGCCTCGACCCTGAGACTCATCCTCAAAACTACTACTCATATGTTGCTGATTCTGGTTGGCTTGTCTTTGCCGATTTCTCTTTTTCTTCTTTGAAACCTGTGAATACAAAACAAAACAAACACAAAAAAAGAATGCAAAATATGTTACGTGTATGCATGCATGCATGAATGAATTTCTTATTCCGCTGGGTTAGGTCTTCCGCCAGTTCTCCAGGTGATTGCTCAGTATTCTCTCTGGTCTCATGGCTCAATTTCTTATTATTCTTCTTATTCACAGGGTGGTAGACTGGTCGCTCCCAGTCTTGATTTAGCTTTCTGCTCTCCGCTGTTTGCACTTGGTCAAGATGAACCACATGGTGGGGCCTTCCATATCATCACACTATATCACATGCTACGAAATAGTCCCAATAGTTATACATATTATCGTCCTCAAGGAATGCCCAGTAATGAAACCAGAGAACATTCAAAACACTCAATGCAACTCAAATCTGAGTTTTTGATTAAATGATCTATGCCAGACTCAAAGTGTGTGTGTGCAAAGGTTTTTTCGCAGCTTAATCCTTAGGTAAGCTAACTCGAAGATTTCGTTTCAAAAATCGGGATCGATGGGTCAAACCAACCTAGATGTCTCAGTTATGCTCTGTAATTGCTTTTTCGCGCTCAATGTCGTATGGCTTTATTTTTCTTTTCTTTTGTCCCTCTTTTTCTTTTTTTTTTCTCTTTTTTTTTTCATTTCATTTTTTTTTCAACACACCTATCATTTAAGGTAGCATTTCTCCTCAGTGGTCCTCCTAATACTCGCCCATGGGTAGCTTCACGCTTATCGGTTATAGGCGGTTATTTCTTTTCTTTAGAGACTTTTTCTTTTATTTTCAACCATACCACACATCATAACACAAGCAAGTCAAGATAGACATCTAAGTAAACGGTCATTCACCGACCTACAATCTTTTTCAACTAGTCATCTTGCCAACTACTCAGGTTTTCACCGCTAAGAACCTACAATTAAGTGCTTACGAGTCTAACATAGATCAATTACTCAAAGCATCAGATAAAAGCACATCAAGAGTTTATCGTTTCTAAGATTTCACCCTAAAACAAACAATTTCATCATCGGACTTACGTCTAACTATTAAGGACTAAACTACCTTTTTTTTTTCTTTTTCTCTTTTTTTTTTTTTTTTTTTTTCCTTTTTCTTTTCTCTTTTTTTTTTTTTTTTGAAGGCCCCCCAATGGTCTTTCTATCCTTGCTGTAAGGTTCTCTGTCCTCGGTTTCCTTTTCCACGATATCCATGTTTGCTAAACTCTTCTTTGACAAGTCTTCTTTTTCCTACCCAACGGATATCTATGATGGCTTTTAAGACGCGGGGGTTAACATGATGCATATATGCATGAGATGCATGAGATGCGTGCGATGCATGTAATATATAAGCTCATAATATTTTACACTAGTTGGCCCATCAGCATTTTAGAAACTTTTGGCCCGATTGCCATAAAGCACAGACTCGTCCCAGTTTAAATGGCCCAACAAGCCCATACCTCATGACAACAAGTCCAACTGAATCCAAATGACAACGGTCCAAAACATCAACATAAAAAAATAATAATTCTACTAGTTCTACGACTAAGGTTCACATGTGGGTTTACGGGAGTGCGGACAAAGGCTCTCTCTGACGAAGGCTCTCGCTGACAATGCCTTTAACTAAACCCATTAACCCACTATAGACACGGTTAATTAAAGCACAAATCCAAACATTACAAGACATTATTTCGGGGTCGATTCTCTATCCCCAGTGGAGTCACCAGACTGTAGGACACAGAAACCGGCGACACTGTTCTAGGCTCGCGGCCTAGTTGGGAGTACGAAATAACATGGAGTCGCCACCCGGTGTGACCCAGGAAAATATGATTTAAGGCCGCACTCACCCCTCACAAGGGAAGACCTGAAACCGTTGGGTTCGGAATGGTCCCTTACTTATGTCACTTGTAATGATATGATTTGTGCAATAAACTAACTGAATCTACTCAACATGCTCAAGAACAACCTACGTCTAGTTCATGTTCATAAAGATAAATCCTATGTCTAAGTTGCATGCTTGAAAAGTAGTCATCATAACACACGACAACACATGGCAATCCCATGAATATATTTCAATCATATAATGCGAAAAGCAAACGACAATATAAACCTAATGCAAATTCCAAATGCAAAACAAATAACTAATCATGCTTAAGGAAAAATAACTAAATCATGCTTAAAAATAAATAACATACTAGCTACCTAATCATGCTCAAATACATGGTTGGATGAAACGAAATACGCGTCTCTCAAGTGGTACGTGGCATTGTATCCCGAGTGCAAATCGTAATACCGTCCATTCGGATTCGACTACGGAATTTATGTCCGGGTTTCTATCCGATATACCACAAAAGGGAACAAGCATTTCGTTCATCTAGAACTCACATCATGCCTCAATAAACGACTCTCATGCGATAATTTATCAAAATAAATAAGACACGAAAGATAATAAATAAATAAGGTGCCCTCAGGTCTAACCTCTTTTGTCGTCTCACGAAAGCGCGTTACACGGCCGTCGAAAGGGTTTATGCTCCACAACTTTTCTGGTTCACCGGTTCAAAGTTATCCTTCGCTGTCTTGCTGTTTTCACTATTTTTGGTGCTTTAAGGGACAGTTTTTTGGGCGTTTTTGGAGGGCTAAGGGGCTGCGATTCTGCTGTAGGACACAAAAACCGGCGACGCTGTTCTAGGCTCGCGGCCTAGTTGGGAGTATGAAATAACATGGAGTCGCCACCCGGTGTAACCCGAGAAAATGTGATTTAAGGCCGTACTCACCCCTCGTAAGGGAAGACCTGAAACCGTTGGGTTCGGAATGGTCCCTTACTTATGTCACTTGTAATGATATGATTTGTGCAATAAAATAATCGAATCTACTCAACATGCTCAATAACAACCTACGTCTAGTTCATGTTCATAAAGATAAATCCTATGTCTAAGTTGCATGCTTGAAAAGTAAGTCATCATAACACACGACAACACATGGCAATCCCATGAATATATTTCAATCATATAATGCGAAAAGCAAACGACAATATAAACCTAATGCAAATTCCAAATGCAAAACAAATAACTAATCATGCTTAAGGAAAAATAACTAAATCATGCTTAAAAATAAATAACATACTAGCTACCTAATCATGCTCAAATACATGGTTGGATGAAACGAAATACGCGTCTCTCAAGTGGTACGTGGCATTGTATCCCGAGTGCAAACCGCAATACCGTCCATTCGGATTCGGCTACGGAATTTATGTCCGGGTTTCCATCCGATATACCACAAAAGGGAACAAGCATTCCGTTCATCTGGAACTCACATCATGCTTCAATAAACGACTCTCAAGCGATAATATATCAAAATAAATAAGACACGAAAGATAATAAATAAATAAGGTGCCCTCAGGTCTAACCTCTTTTATCGTCTCACGAAAGCGCGTTACACGGCCGTCGGAAGGGTTTATGCTCCACAACTTTTCCGGTTCACCGGTTCAAAGTTATCCTTCGCTGTCTCGCTGTTTTGGGCTGCTGTTTTCACTATTTTTGCTGCTTTAAGGGACAGTTTTTTGGGAGTTTTTGGAGGGCTAAGGGGCTGCGATTCTGGACTGTTTTAAGGCTAAAACTGGGCAGTTTTGTGAGTCTAATATGCGGCAGTTCAGGGTGCAAGATGCGGTAGTTCAGGGTGTTTTTAGGTTCTGTTGGACTGGGCAGTAGGGGGACTTGTGTGTTCGGTTTTCTGGGCCTGTGAGTTGAGTGCGTGAACAAGGGAGAGTGATCGTGAGTCAGCTATGGTTTCTTTACGTGCATGGTGAATGGGCTGCTGGTTCTTGTGGTGGTTCCAGTGATGGTTTGATGTTTTTCCGAGGATGAAGGGGGCTGCTGTGAGGTTCTACGATCAGGGTGTAATGGTTCATGTGGGGGAGCTTCTTAGGTGTCGGCTTGGCTTCGTGTCTCACGTGGTCTGCATGAAGGGGCGTGAAGGGTTTGTTGATCTGCTGCGTGTAGCTCACGTTGGGTTTAATGGAAGGGCTGCTGGACGTGTGTATTTGGCTAGTGATGAGGGTGTGGAGAGAGTTGATTGAGTGGTGATTGATTATTGTTGTTTGTTGTCTGTCCGTGCGAGGTCGTGATGGCCTGGGCGATGGCTTACGTGACTTTAGTGTGGGTATGGTTGCTAAGGGCGTGTGTTCAGGTGCTATGGGGAGAGGCGAAAGGGGCATATAGTTGCTAAGGACATGAAGCAAAATGGGGCAATGTGTGTTGATAGTTGCGTAGGGCAGGTGGCTGTTATGGGCAGTATGCGTGAAGGCAGAGGCTGGTGCGAGTGGTTACGTAGGGCATGTGGCTTGTTGTTACGTGGTCAAGGAGGGTTTGTGGCACGCAGGCTGAGTGGAGGGATAAGGTGAAGACGATTGATGCGACAGTAAATGGTGTTTATTTTATGAACGGGCAGTGAATCCTTGGGTTTATTTTCTTTGTATTTTTTTGTTGTGAGGTTGAGCTAGGGTCCCTAAGGTTGGGTTTGTGATTCGTTTTATAGGAGAGGGCTGTGTTTATCCTTGTTTGGGTAGGAATTGGAGATTGTGTGATCATGGGGAAGATTTAATTAGTTAGTTTAGGAAATGGATTTGTTTAGTTTAGGAAGGGGGTTTGTTTAGTTTAGGAAAGTGATTTGATTTGATTTATTTAATTTAGGTATGTGTTTTATTTAATTTGGAATGTGATTTATTTAATTTAGGAATGTGAATTTTAATTTAGGAATGTGATTTAATTTAATTTGATTTAAGTTTAAGTTTAATTGGTTTTAATTTAATTTGTGACATGTATTTTAAATGTTTTAATTATTATTGGATGTGATTTAATGGGCTTGGGCTAAGGTTAAGTTTTAAAACGGAGGTCCAACAAGTGAACCTGAAGCTAAACAAGCGAGTTAAATCCGACCAAATGCTAATTTCCAACTTTACCCTTCCAACGTCTGTTTCCCGCGGCTTTCACAATCAAAGAGGTAGTGTCTCCACACGAGACTCATCATCGGGACTTATATGCAAAAATGCAGTGCCTACAGTCATGCTGATTAAGCTTCTGAATTTCTCCATAATGGTGCAGTTCATTCTCTCAGCGACACCATTATGTTGTGAGGTGCGTGGAACAATCTTTTCGTGTCAAATGCCATGACTTCCGCAGTAGGCATCAAACTCCCTAGAGGTGTACTCGCCTCCATTGTCTGTGCGAAGACACTTCAGTTTCTTCCCTGTTTCACGCTCGACCATGGCATGTAACAGTTTGAAATAGTCCAGGACCTGATCTTTTTTTTTTTTTTTTTTTTTTTTCAGAAAATACACCAATACCTTCCGAGAAGCATCGTCAATGAAAGTTAGAAAGTATTTATTATCATATAGTGAATTGACCTCCAAGGGACCACAAATATCATAGTACACCAGACTGAGTAATTCTGATCTTTTTGTAGAAGAGAAATTGAAAGAGACTATATGTTGCTTACCGAATAGACAATGGTTGCAAGGATCCAGAGCAACATTTTTGGAGACAGTGATTAGATCATTTTTTGTCAAGGTAGACAACCCTCTTTCACTCATATGACCGAATCTCTGGTGCCACAGATTTTGAGAAGCCTCATGTTCAGCTACATTGAGGCTTTCTGTACATATCTTTACATGAGTCTTGTATAAAGTACCACATACATGTCCTCGCACGATGATCATGGCGTATTTTTATCATTTTCTATGTGTCATTGCTAAAGTGGCTAGCATAGCCCTGTTTGTCAAGAGCTACCCCCGAGAGTAGATTGACTCGAAGTTCTGAAACATGTCTCACCTCATTTAGGGTTATTGTATACCCTTTATTTGTCCGTAATTGAATTTCACCAATTCCCACTATCTGAGAGGAACTGATATTTCCCATCTTCACTGCTCCAAAGTCTCACACTTTATATGTAGTGAAAAAATCCCCGTGAGGGGTGACGTGGTAGGATGCTGCGGTATCTACCACTCACTCAACATCTTGAGTTGAGGTGTGAAGACATGATTCTTTCTGGCCGAAGCAGATAGCTACATCTCCTGGGGTAACTACTAGTATCTCCACATCATTTTTCTTCGGCTGTGTATTGCCTTGACCCTGCTCCCGTTGCAGCTTTCAACAATTTTTCTTTAAGTGGCCTTCTATGCCACAATGATAGCACTTGTATGTAGGCTTTCTCCCGTCTGTGGATTTGCCTCTGCTTTTGCTTATACCTATCCCTCTACCTCGATTTTTATCTTGGTGTCTTCCTCGATTCTCCGTGACAAGGGCTTGTGTTTGATCTGTGCCCACGTCTTTTCTTCTGGCCTCCTCATTTGACAAGACATCTTTTACCATAGGCATGGTAAGTTTGCCTCCTGGAGCCGAATTGCTGAGAGTAACCACTAATGTTTCCCAACTATCAGGAAGAGAACTGAGTAGTAAGAGTGCTTGAACTTCATCTCCAGTTGCATGTCTACTGCAGACAACTGGTTCACCAGGCTTTGGAACTCATTGGTGTGTTCTATAACGAAAGTTCCACTCTGTAGCTTTAGGTTCACCAAATGCCTCATTATTAAGGCTTTATTCCGAGCTGTCTTGGCTTGGAACATGTCTTCCAGCTTTATCCATATTTCGTAAGTATCTGTATCTTGTGCTACGTGGTGGAAGACACTGTGGCCGATCCACTATCTAATCTGACATAGAGTTCTGTTATTGAGTTTATTAAAGTCATACTTTTTAACAGATTATGATTTCAATCCCTTTACCTCGATAATATCAAACAAATCTTTACCGTGTAAATAATCTATCATCCGATGTCTGCAGAGGGAGTAATTGGTTGCTGTCAGCTTGATGATCGCACCAGAAGAAGAATCTTCCATTTCCATTTTAAGTTTAAAATAAAAATATGATAAAATCGGGGATGATTTTCACAAATCGGAGGTCACCGTTGCATTCAGAACGGTTGAAAATTGTGGATTAGACACTTCGTTGATCCAAATCCGACACATGGGCCGATTTGTAAATTTTTAAAAATTTCTGGGGCTAAAATATAAATTTCAAAGACTTCAGGGGGCTCAGTAAAATTTACTAGGTTTGCTGACGTGGCTGACAAGTGTTTGCTGACATGGCAAAAGTGGGACCGGCTTGCTGACGTGGCGCTGACGTGGCTGGTGACTATACGCTGACCGGGCGCTGACGTGTGCTGACGTGGATGACACGTGGTCGTCTTCAACATGCGTTTGGCGCGTATAGCGCTTGCGTGCGATTGGACTTCACTCGCTGGCACGTGCGGCGTTTCTGGACGTCGGTTTTATCGCCGGAAAATATCACAGTGCTTGTCTCGACGTGAACTAGCTGATGGTATCCTCAAAATTGATTTTGACAACTTTTCAGAAACTCAAATTTTCCGAACCGAGTTCCATTCTTCGGTTTTACGACCCTAATGTATAACCAAAGCTACTGATACCACTTGTTGTGATTCTCTGATCACTCTAGAGTGTGTTTGAAGAAAAAACCGAAACTTTCTATTACTACAAGAATAGATTACAAGTGTTTACACTTTAGAAAAAAAAAACATTCACTCTCTAACACTCTACCAAGCTTTCTACACTTGAAGCTTGCTGATTTGGGATGCCTTAAGCTCATGGATGAGCTCTGTATTTATAGCCAAAGGTTTGGCTCATTTTCAATAAATGTACAATGATTTTCACTTTTCACTCCCTGATTTTATGACAATTGCAATCTCCACCGAAAACAGTCTTGGCAGCTTCTATTTTGTGCATGGCAGCAACTCATGGTAGTTGGATTATGCATGGAAGCTTCCCATGCAGTTGGATCTCACAATTCGGTCATGAAGTCCATCTTGAATAAAAAAAATTTCAATCATAATCATGCTCTAATCTTGACCTATTATCTATAAAAGCATCAAATATCATCCTAAGATCCCTATTCTTGCCAAATACAACAATTAAAGTCTATGGTTCATGAAAATTTTGAAATTAGAGCCTGAGAAATTCGCTCATAAATTAAGGAAAATGAAGAAATTAGAGATGAGAGTTTACTTGTCTTGTTGATGGCTTGAAGAAGCAACAAATCTGTCTTGGTGATGTTGGCGTGATCGTGAATATGGCTGCGGGAGAAGAAGAAGGGCTGCTTTAAATAAATGGGTGGAGATTTTTATTGTTAAAATATTAATTTAATTGATACAAATGTTGAAAATCGGGTACTATTCACGAAACAGTGCAATGCAAGCTGAAATACTCGCATTTTTGACCAAGTTATGATCCGAATTTGTAAACAAATTCAACATAAAAGTTGTAGATCTTCGTCTTAAATTTTCGACCATATAAAGATTATCAGAATCACACATTGGTAGCCCAAGTTACGGCTGAAATATCGAAAGTTGTTTGAAAGAGAGTGAAAATTAAATGTGCCCCGTAATCGCAAACAAATTTCGCCGAAATTATGAAAAATGTTTTCGCGATTATAAACACACTCATGCGTGATTTTATGTTAAATAATACGTCACAGACGTGGATTATGATCGTTGGTATCATGTCGCAGTAATCAGGATGTTACAATACATATAATTTTTCTATTGGTTTCAAAATGGTTTATGTTTATATTGATTTAACTAAAGAATTTTAAATCTTTTAATGTTTTTCATTATAAATGAATGATTTTTAGTAATTTTTAAAAAATCTTAAGAAATATATTTTTATTTTCATTTTCAATTCTATGAAATATCAAATTTATCTTTAGTAATTAATTTTTGATTAATCTCTAATTATTTTTGATTAATCACAAGTTAATCAAGAAATATTTTATTATCGGTTTTCGATTAAATTATACAGGTGTCACTAGAGTAGTGTATTTTATCATAGCAATAAAATATGGAAAATAATAAGAGTAATGATACACTCACACACACTTTTACTTAAAATTTTACCAACTCTTTCACTGTACCTACAGTGATTTATTGTATATCTTTTTTTTTTTTTTTTTTTTTGAAATCGTTGGAAACCCCGCCACCAAACCACCCATTCTGGGCCGCGGCGCAGGTAAAACCCCCGGCTGCCCAGACTCTTACAAGAAGTTGCACCCCTGGATTCGAACCCAGAACCTCAAGGGAGATTCTGGACCCTTCACCACCAAGCCACACCCCTTGGGGGCGATTTATTGTATATCACTGTAACTATAATGAGAGAATTGGTAAGATTTTAAGTAAAAGTGTGTGTGAGTGTATTATTTTTGAAATAATAAATAAGAGAAAAAGAAGAAAAATAAAAAAGAGCATGGGAATGGGAAGAGAAATACTAGTATTACTACTAGTAGTGAGTCGATTCCCATTATCCCTATTACCCACCGTCACTTTCTTGTCCACCATCACCACCATGGCTGTACAATAACACAAACACCAAAACACAAAAACCCCACTTCAATTTACCTCTCAGATCTACTTTTTATTCTTTCATACACACGTAACCACTTTTGTTTCCAAGTAAAAGGAGACACCTTTTTAGTAAATTGAGTCATTCATATTTAATTGAATGGAAGGGAATTCAGGCGGAGGAGGAAGCGGTGGCGGTGGAGGAGGAGGAGGAGGGAATGACGTGGAGCTTGTTTGCAAGACATTGCAGGTAGAGCATAAGCTATTTTACTTCGATCTCAAAGAGAACCCACGTGGCCGTTACTTGAAAATCTCTGAGAAGACTTCAGCAACTAGGTCCACTATCATTGTTCCATTCTCGGGAATTTCTTGGTTTCTTGATCTCTTTAATTACTATGTCAATTCAGATGATCACGAACTCTTCAGCAAGGAATTGCAGCTAGACACCAAGGTAATTTTCCTTCCTCATTCTTCTTTCACTCTTATGGCTTATGTTTCATTAACTGCCTTTGTTCATCCAGGTTTTTTACTTCGACATTGGCGAAAACAGGAGGGGTCGTTTCTTGAAGGTATGCGTTCCCCGCCCTTCCATCAAAATTTATACTTTTCAATTTGCACATGCTATATTGCTGATGTTATGTTTTAATTTCTGAGAATTGTTTATATGACTATTCAAAGTATGGAAGTATTTTCCAGTGTTGTAAATGTCAGGTGTGAATAACAGTTAACTCTTTCTAGTGTTTCAATTTCCATATTTTGATTGTTATTTATAATATAATGAACAGTAATGGCACAATCAATTTTTTTCATAAAACCTTTCTTTGGCCAAGTATCTTTTGATATATTTATATTTTTTTTAATTTTTGGTTGGATTTGGATGTTCATACGTCATTTTAGAATTTATCTAGAATCTTTAAGGGCTTGTGGTTATGGCCAATAACAAAAATGAATTTTGACAGCAGGCTACACAAAAATATATTATCCCTTTGCGTCCATTATCTCCAATTATATCTTCTCAAAGCTACACCTGAAAGCCTTTTGCTTAAACTTTCATGAACAGGGGAGAAAATTTCTTTTTTTTAGGAGGTGAAATATGGCGGTTCAACTTTTCATTCCTTTAGAGAGAGTGCGTGTTCTTTATCAATTTCCCCTTTCTTCACATTGTTGTATTTCACAAATTTATCCAGATAGTAGTATAGTACTCATTGCAACATTATTGAACACTTTCTTGTCTGAGCTCAGGTTTGCTCCAAATTATTTTCTGAATTTGTTTCGCATGTTTCAGTTGAAACATGCAATTGCAGTGACCTTTGTCTTTGTCTTGTTGTGTTTGACTGCTCTCGTTGAATCTTTCCACTATGCTTCGTGCATGTTTATGCTGTTTTTCAGTTAGAGAGAAACTAATTATTACCACTTTAACTTTTTTATCAAAAGTATTTACTACCTTGAATTAATGGTAATACACTTGTTCATTGAGAACTGTCAATCTCAATTTTAGTTTAACTTTATTGTTGGAAAATCTATCATGGAGGCCACCGATTCTTAGCTTTGCCTAGGGGCTAAGAACTATTATTATAATACAAAAGATTGGATTGCTTGAGAGATTTGATGGGCTGTGGAGAATATAAGAAGTTGCAAATGTAAGCAAAATGATTTGCTGAGGTGGTTCAAGGTTGATGAACTTTTTGTGTTGTGAAATGACCCCCACTGTATTTTTCCATTAAATGTCTTGCTTTCTTAGACCTGTTCAGGTAGCAGGCAGAGCCTCGGAAACTGAATTTACTAAGCAATTCGACTAATCAAGATCTCCAAAGCATGCTAAGTTGAGTGCTTTAACTGGTCCAATTGGTATAAGGGTGGTACCCAGAAGTCTATTTCTTTTAAATGTTTATAATCTTTAAATAGAAATACATAAAACAAAGATCATGAGTGGAAATTTTGTTCAAAAATGAACCTTGCAAAGCTTCTTAATACTGCATTTAGAAGCTTGGTTGGCTAAATGGTCTCTCATATCCATCTAGAACTCTTAAGTGAGATAAGATAATGAAAGAAAGTCTTGAATTCACTCTATATAAATTTATAATGGTAGAGGCCTTTATATAGACACATAGAAAACTAAAATAGGAAAGGAAACCAATAGTTATGAACAATAATAATGAATATAGGAAATCTTCATCTAATAGGGAAATATAATAAAATCACGAATCCTAAAGGTACTAGGATTTCTATTTTGGATATTGATTTCATAATATAGGGATATTATTTCCTTAATATTATTTCCGTAATAATATTCCTTAACACCAGTGTTTAAAAACTCGGCTGAGGCGCCGCCTATTTCGGTTTTTCTGAGGCGGCCGTCTGGATGCCTGTGATTTGGCGTGAGGCGGCCGCCTCACACGAAACTTTTTTTTTTTTTTATTTTAATTTTTTTTACATGAAACGACGACGTTTTGAGGATTCCAAAACGTCGTCGTTTCATTTACATTATTTTTTAAAAAAAAAATTCAGAATCTAGGGTTTCTGTAATATTTTTCTCGGCATCCTCTGCTCTCTCTCTCGGCCTATACTGCTCTCTCTCTCTCGGCCTCCTCTGATCTCTCTCTCTCGGCGTTTCTGGTCTCGGCGACGGCGACAACGAAGTTTCTGATCTCTCTCGGCGACGTTCACATCGATTTCTAGGGTTTGAAGCATTCTCTCTCTCGTTTTGCTTGTTTTCCTTTGCATTTGATCTGTTTCAAATTGCATAAGTTTGCCTCTCTGAGAAATAATGGTTTATGTGTCTGACTTTGTATTTGATCTGTTTCAAATTGCATAAGTTTGCATTTCTGTTTGTTTGCTGAATGTAATGTTATTATAAAAGGTTCGCATATAATCTGTAGATTTGTGGTATTAGGTTGAATTGATTTAGATAAAATCAGTGATTAAGAATTGAATTGGATGTAAGAATTGAAGACAATACAAGTGAAGGAGGTTCTTTGGAGGATGACCCATCTGATGATGAGAGAGATTTTGACCCAAGCTCCATGCCGCTAGACACAAATGATAGCTTATTTAGGGATTAGTTATCAATAGTTGTTTGAACATATTATGAATTATGAAGAAATGAATGTATTTTGGATTTAACATGTTTTTATTATTCTGATATTACAATTTTAATTATTTTTTCGATTTTCGGATCAAGGCGCCCGCCTCGCAGCCTCGAGGCGGTCCACCACGCAGCCTCGAGGCGGTCCGCCACGTATTTTTAAACATTGCTTAACCCCCCTTTCAAACTCAAGCTGGTGATGAAGGAACAAGCTTGAGATTGCATCTTGAAATCGGAGAGCGGAATCATGAAATTGGAAATCTTGAAACTTGGAGGCTGGAAATTGTGAGATGAGTGATGAGCTTTAACCTACGAAGCCCGAAGGGGGAGCCGAAGGTCAAGAGGGAGCTTTAACCTATGAAGTCCGAAGGGGGAGCCGATGCCCAAGAGTGCCGAAGCCAGAGAGGGAGTGAAATCTCGACAGAGAGCCGAAGCCCGAGAGTGTCGAAGCCAGAGAGGGAGCGAAATCCCGACAGAGAGCTGAAGCCCGAGAGGGAGCGAAATCCTAACAGAGAGCCGAAGCCCGACAAAGAACCAAAACAGAGAGGGAGTAAAATCCCGACAGATAACCGAAGCCTGACAAAGAGTCGAAGCTCGAGAGGGAGCGAAATCCCGACAGAGGACTGAGGACCAACAGAGTGCCAAAGTCCGATAGAGAGATGAAGCCCGACAAAGATCCAAAACCGGAGATGGAGCAAAATCCTGACAGGTTTCTGAAGCCTGAGAGAGCGTTGAATCCTAAGAGGGAGCGAAATCCCGAAAGGAGCGCGAAAATCTGAAAGAGAGCTGAAACCTGAAAGGAGCCGGCGCAGAGCACACTTGAAAGAAGTGGCGCATGACAGGAGAAGCACTTGTGAAGGGGTGGTGCGTGAGGTTCACTTGCCGATAATGGCAGTGATCCTCACGCGCCGATGAGAACTGAGAGAGTGAAACTAGAAGAGTTAGAACCTGGTGTCTGATACCATGTTAGATAATGAAAGAAAGTCTTGAATTCACTCTATATAAATTTATAATGTTAGAGGCCTTTATATAGGTTACATAGAAAACTAAAATAGGAAAGGAAACCTATAGTTATGAACAATAATAATGAATATAGGAAATCTTCATCTAATAAGGAAATATAATAAAATCACGAATCCTAAAGGTTCCATAATATAGGGATTTTATTTCCTTAATATTATTTTCATAATAATATTCCTTAACAATAGTTAATATTGGATTTGGACCCACTAACCAAGGAAAATTATTTGTGCTAAAAAATTTTCCTGGAAGAGGTTATTGCAACAATATTGAATTCTTCTTGTACAAGAAAGGAAGGAAATACTTCAATTATTTATACTAGTTAGAAAAATAGAAAATTGGTTTAGTTATGTTAAATCTTGGATCCCATTTTACTGATATGGCAGAAAAGCTTTTTAAGGCCGCTAATGATTGCTTCAAAAATGGTTTGGAGGTTTCCATGTAGGGTGTACTTATGCAACTATCTGAGTGAACATTGGATACCAAATTGTAGTGGATAAAGGAGTCAAAACTATAAATCTTTTTAGTCTTTAATGCTAAATCTTTTGCACTTTGTTTAATCCATCTGTTGGGCAGTGTTAACCTTCTTGTTGTCAACTGATTGCTTAACAGTAGTGATTGAATAAGTTCCCTTATAGTAACATTCTTTATCAGTTTGTGTACTTTGTGCCTTCCACTTATAAAAGATTTTAGAAGTTGCAAGCCACTGATAGAACAAATTGATCTATTTTTGGCTCTCATAATTCTCCGAAAACTTCTCTAATATCTGTTGATTATAGGGCAATTATCAATCTTATACCCAATGCTTGGCACGTTAAAAAATACACAAATCTTAGAAACTTTTTCACCGGTCCACCCAAAGATTGAAAAATGTATCAAACATTGGGTATACATATGTTGCATGATAGGTGAACGTTCGCTACTGAAGGAGGGAAAAAGTGGAGAGAATCCATACCTTCGAAATGTTGGGCTTGAGTCCAGAGTCTAGTTGAATTTGGGCTTTTGTTTTGTGGTCCAACGTAATCTGGCCTGCACAAATGTTTGTTTTAGGGTTAGAAGCTTCCTTTTCTCTTTGGTTGCAAAAGTAATTGCTGAAGTGTGCATGTATTTTCTTATATTCTAAGTGGAATTAGTGAATCCAAAAAACCACCCCACTTTATGGCAATTTCTAAAAAGTTGCACACGGTTTACAAAGGTTTTCACCCAACCTTGGCTATATAAAGGAGTGAAGTGCCTTCACTTTCCCTTTACCATTGGGATTGTCATTCTTGCTTAAGAATAGTCTTTTTTTTTTCTTCTTAAACAAAAACCTCCCTTTCTGCAAAAATGGTTCCTTCAGTCATTGAGACTAAACCCTTGAATGAGGTTTACGAAACTCTCAACCTCCTTCTAAATGTGGAGGCTGTAGAGTATGATGGGGGATCTGTACAACCCCCAAGATCTGAGTGAACACGAAATCCTGTTTAGGCAACAAGTTCAGTGACTGACCTTCCCTCTTCATCCTCTCATTTTGGAGTTTTTGTCGGTGGTGAACGTATCGTCATTGCAGATGAACCTCTCCATACTATTGGGGTAGCAAGCACTTGGGGCCGTCAACATATTGTTGACTGATGGCCACTTCTACTCTTTCTATGATTTCCTCTCTTTGAACTATTTGAAATATGGGCCCAAAGGATACTACATTGTCCGAGGCCAAGAGGGAAGCAGGTTCATAGCTCCATTCTACATGGCCTTCGTGCTTGAGATAGAGTTCAGAGAGTGGGGACTCGCTCCTCCCTGAAGATTATTGGCGCTTGGAGGAGATCAGAGCACCAGTCCTACCGTATCTCCCATATTTTTTGCAAGGGTATACGTAAGTGTTCTCACCATTGTTATTTTGATCTGATTTGATCTTTTGAGTCAACTCTAACTCAATTTGTTTGTGTTTGTGCTTGCAGCTGGGGGGCGTCTTGAAGCCCATCCCCTTAAATCTCAGGCTTGCATATTATGAGAAGTATGTATGGCCTTTTGAGAAAGACTTCCCAGATCTGAAGTGCCTCTGTGGGAGTGCCTTATAAGAAATAATTGGGCAAATGTCAATGGTGAGGCACTTCGATTCGGATGTGTGATTTGGGACTCCTCACCAACTGCACTACCCAAAATACTTCCAGAATAGGCTAAAGGCGTGGATTGATCAGGGTCCGGCCATCAATTGGTAGATGGTCAAAAAATATTTAAGCATAGAGACCATTCATTCGCGCTTGATGGACTTGAGCCTTGAGGAATACTGCAGGGAAGTTCCTCATCCTCCCTCTCCCTTGGGGGAAATATACTCCTAAGGCCACACTGTACACCACTGGAGCGTGGGGGATAAAGCTCTGGAAAGCTTGAAGACAGCTCCTGGTGCCAAAGTGGCTTCTAAGCCAAGTAAGGGAGGAGCAAGAAGCTCAAAAGCCTATCCGGAGCTTAAAAAAAAGAGGGTTGTCCCTTCGGAAAAGAAGAAGGGAACGGTGAAGGCATTAAGCCTCCACCAATTCACATCAAATTAGATGAGTAACCCGCTGAAGGTAGTATGGGTGGGTGAGCTCTAAATTTGTGTGTGTTTAAGACCTTCATATTCAAAGTCTTATTTTAATTCTTTTGTTTTCGCAGTGACTCAAGAGATGGCTACTAAGGATCCAAGTCGGTCAGCTGTTAGGAGGGAAGCGATTGAAAAAACTGAGGAATTGTCCAAGGCAGAAGCTTCGTTTCCTTCCACCATCTTTCCGACTACCTTTGCTCCAGAGCCATACATCTCTGAGTATGACGTTAATTTTCCCGGGCCAAAACCTCTCCCGAGTGCTCCAGTATTGGCCACTCCTATGAGTTTTCGGATTCCTCAATAGGGATCCAGTCAATAGCCGGCGGTTACTCCGGAGATGGCAGAAGCTGCATCTATGCCAGAAACAACCCGGCCTATTGAAGGAGTTGCTGAAGAGGTTCTTGGGGCGATCGATCAAGCTGTGGAGATAATTGCTCTTGCCCTAGAACCGTATGCTCCTGCTTCAGAGGTAGAAGCTCCAAAAGTTGTTCCTCCAGTGCAGTCAACTGTGCCAATTCCCCTTGCACTTGAGCTTTCAGATGATATTCCCACACTCCCCCGAATGAGCATAAAGAGGAAGGCTTCTAAAACTTCGGAGAAGGAGACAACTCCGAAGACTGCAAGGGTTTCTGAACCCTCATTTACTCCGGTCACACAAACATGTATTCCTTCCACTTTACTTGTGTTAGTTTTGCCTTAGTCTTTTTTGAGTATTCTAACTCATTCTTTTGCTTTGTAGGTGAAGGCGGTGAACTTATTGTTGAAATTCCATTGCCCACAGATGATGGAGAGGGAACTCTAGTTCCAGTCTCTTCTCCAACATTCTCGGTTCTGGAGCCGAGAACTTCTGAAGTGGGGGCACTTTCAGAGTTCACTCTGATGACGCAGCTGAAGGTAAGGATATTCCTTTACACGCTCATCCCTTAGTTGTTGTGAAAGGGAATCCTGATATCTGGAGATCGGCTTTCAGAAGACCAGACCAAACCTTCGCAAGGAGAGGGGTAGCGCTTCGAGAAGACGCAAAGACCTGCTTTAGAGTGCTTCACGGCCTCTACACTGAAGGAGATAAGTTCTACCTCCGGGGCCACTCCATAAAGGACTATGACAAGTCCTTTGCCCATGCAATGATGGTGATAAGTATTCCAACTCTTTGCCTTTGTTATTATAGCATTTCAGAATAGAAAATTCCTAAGTCCTTTTGACTTGTGTTTTGCAGGCCGCACAAGATAGACTACAAGCCTTCGCTGCTCGGGGACAAGCAAATCGTTACCTTTACCAAAGAAAGGAATTGGTGGAGGAGATTGTCCTACGAGTAGGAGGGTAAAGTGCAAGAATGCCAGGCCTCCGTTGCGAAGATTAAACGGGAACTGGCGGAAGTTTAAGAGTCTTCAGATATCCGAGACTCGAAGCTGGCAGAAGCTCGAAATTCCTTGGGCTTCTGCCGAAGCTAACTTTGCTTTTGCCGAAGCTAATTTAGTCCGTACACAAACTCAGTTAATGGAATCAAAGAAGCGAAAAGAGAACTCCGATGCAACTGCTAACTGATTATCAACTCGGGTCAAAAGCTTAGAAGAAGAGGTTGCTTCTCTCCAGTCATCTTTGGCTTTCGAAGTTGCAACAACGAAAGCAATAGAGGAGAGTTCCTCCAAGCAAATTTCGGAGATGTAGCAGAATTTCATACAGGCCGGGTTGGCTTATTCCGTTGTTTCTTACCGGAGTGGATTCCAATGTTATCGTCAAAAGAAGGGGCTTCTCCCTCGTGACTTTGATGAGTCACGCTATCTTCCCCGAGGATGGTCCAAGGTAAATTTTAATGATAACTTGTCTTCCTCGACGACTTTAGATGATCAAAGCGGTGTTCCTTCTGATCAAGATTTAGATGTGGGCGATGAGGGTCATAGGATCTCTTCTGGCGAAGAATAAATGTACCCCTCATTTGTATTTTATTTTTCATTTCTTTTGTACTTTGGTCTAATAGTGGCCTTTCAAAATGAAATTTTTTCCAATTATTGTGCTCTTCTTTATTTTCTGAACATTTGGTCCGAATTGAGATTGCTTGTGAGATTTGATAGTATTTTTCAAAATTAGAACTTGAACACTTGGACAAATTTTCAGCTTTCAGCCAATTCTAAATGCTTTGAGTTCGGTGTATCAAAATCCGGCATGCAATTATTAGAATGAATTAGCTTAACCATTTGCAATGACTTGAGATAATTTTCCATGATCTGGTTAAGTCATAGAATTTTCCGGTGTGTGATTCTTAACATCAGTAGACCGGTTTCATTCTTTAACTTCATAAGATCTTATCCCTTTTAAAGTGTTGATTAATCCGTCTAGCCATTCTCCCAGGATTGTTTATCAGTGGATGCTCCAATTGATTTGAGTTTTGGTTACTTTGTAACCTATTCTTTGATTACTGCATAATCTAAATTGTGGATTCTCCACTTCAATCGAGAATTGGTTACTGAGTAACCTAAGTTGTGGATTCTCCACTTCTATTGAGTGTTGGTTACTGCGTAACCTTTTTTTAGGGATGATGCTCCTCCTTCTTCGAAGTATGAGCTCGTTGTTTAGCTTGTTGCTTCATCCGAGGTTTGGAAACTTTTGCAAGCTCACCGAAGGGTTCTTTCAAATCCTCATTCCGAGTCCTCAAAGTGCAAACACACCGCCGAGTGTAAAGTTTACACGAAGCTCTGGGACATCTTTATTTGTAGTGGGTATAGGCCCATCAGAGGATGCTCATTCTGAAGCTTAATCACCCAAAGATTTTTCCTTGCAAATTTGGTATAGGCATATCGGAGGATGCTCATATCGGGGCTTAAACACCCTAAAGATCTTTCTTGGGAATGGTAAGTTGGATTTTTCAGTATTTGTTTCGTTTAGCTATTCGAGCAGTAATTTTTCCGGGATCTTTCCGCCTCTAGTTTGGTGGAGGGTACCAGAGCAGTTTCGATAATCGTTCCTTCTCTATTTCATTACAAATTGTACATTGTTTACATTTGTACCCACTCATACACTGTTCTTATTTTTGAATTGTATTTCTGCCTATCGAAATAGGATTTTAATATTTACAAGTTACATCTCATTTCAAAAATAAAATTTCTTGAGCTTGGAGACATTCCATATGGATGGAATGGATTGCCTTTCTAGTGTTTCCAGCACATAAGGTCCTTTTCCTAGGATCTTTGAGATCCCATAGGGGCCTTCCCGCATTTCAGCAAGTTTTTCGGCGTTTGGTTCTCTTTGAATATCAAGAGCTTCTCGGAGCTCCAAATTACCTCGGGAAAACCTCATATACCAGACTTTCTTGTTATATTGCTTTTCCAAACGCCTCGGTATGCTTCGAAATGAATGGCTACCACATCCCGAATTTCATCCACCAACTCAAGATTTGTTTCTTAAATTGTCTGATTTTCGGGGATCTGAGCCAGCTTACTCCTTGATGTGGGAAAAATGGTCTCCGTGGGTAAAATTGCATCCATTCCATATACAAGTGAATATAGCGAATTACCTGTTGGTCTCTGATCAATAATCTGGTATGCCTATAGCACATTGGGCAGCTCTTCGAGCCATCTTCCTTTTCTAGTCTTCAATCCTCTTCTTTAAGTTATTGAAGATGGTTCGATTAGTAATTTCCCCTTGGCCATTCGATTGTGGGTAACTCCGAGATGAAAATCTTTGTTGAATCCTAATCTCCCTGCAAAAATCTTCAATCACTGCATTCTGAAATTGTTTACCGTTGTCTGTGATCAAAGTTTATGGAAGACCAAATCTAGTATTGATCTGCTTCTTCAAGAACCTAACCACGCCCCTCCCGATAATGTTCTTGTATGTCTCTGCTTCCACCTATTTAGTAAGTAGTTCCTTGCCAGTAATACGAATTTGACTATATTGGTAGAAATTGGCAGTGGGCCCCTTATATCCATCCCTTAAATGGCGAGGGTGTAGCCATTGTTGTTATATCTCTGGGGAGATGAATCTTCGTGGCTTTTGACACTTCTTGCATTTCCTTGCAAAATTTTTTGCATCATTCTGAAGCGTAGGCTAATAATACCATGTCCGAAGTACTTTATGTTGCAGCGTTTGATTTCCTGTCCGCCCCTCGTGAATTTTTGACAACACTTTTCATACTTGTTGTTTAGTTAAACACTTGAGAAGTGGTATGAAATATGATTTGCGATACAATTCTCCATCTACTAAGCAGTATCTCTTCGATTTCTGCTGTATCTGGCGAGCTTCATTTCTATCATCAGGAATGATTTTGCAAGTAAACTATACATGGATTCATCCAGGAGTTATCTTTACTTACGCTCACAACTTCTGGCTGTGAAATTGAAGGCTCTGACAAAGTTGGATGCAAGTTTCTCGCCACAATGTTCTTACAGGCCCCAGAGGCCAATGCTGCTAAGCGGTCCGCCACCGAGTTCCCCGATCGAGGGATTTGGCGAATCTGGATTCTTTCAAAAGGCGAGGCCAACTGTTTTACAAGATTCAAATAATTCTCCATCCGATTTTCTTTAGTCAAAAAGTCCCCATGCCATTGTGAAACTACCGAGGCTGAATCGCTACAAACATCCACCTTTATCTGCAAGTCTGATTCCCACTATCAATGCTTCATATTCGGCTTCGTAGTTGGTGGCTGGGAATGATAGCCGAACGACATCCTCTATCACTAAGCCCTCTAGGCTAACCAGGTACAAGCCGATTCCGACTCCAGACTAATTGCTTGACCTATCAACATAAAGCTTCCATACTTCGTCTTTCAGTTTGGTCAAGTTGAGTTTCATCTTCTAAAGTTGGCTCATTCAAGGAAGAAATCTACTAACACTTGACCCTTCCTGACAGTTCAGGGTCGGTACTCTATATCATACATAGACAGCTTCATTGCCATTTTCCCAACTTGTCCCATCACATCCGGCTTGTTGATAATTGATCGTAGTTGATATGAAGTCATTACTATGATCTTATGATTTTCAAAATAATGCCGAAATTTCTCTTTTGCTTGGAGAAGCTCTAAAACTAATTTTTTTTCCTGTCGTGTAATGAGTTTCTGCATCAAGTAATGTTCAACTAGTAAAAAATATTGATTTTGTTTCCTTTATTCTTCTTCAATAGTACAACACTAATAGAGTAATAGAATACTGCCAAAAGCTAAAACAGATCTTCATTTGCCTTTGATGCAAACAAAATAGGAGGCTGCTTCAGATAACCTTTCAACTGCTCTAAGGCTTCTGCTTGCTTTGGACCCCATTTCCAGATTGGATTGCTTTGAAGAACTCCCAACATTTATCCGACATCCTGAAAATGAATCTGCTAAGGGTTGCAACCCTTCTAGTAAGAACCTGGACATCTCTCTTCGTCTTCGGGGTGGTGATTTCTAGTAAGACTTTGAATTGGGCTGGATTCGCTTCGATCCTTCTCTGCCTCACTACATGTCCCAAGAAATTCTCAGATGAAACTCTAAAGGCACACTTATTTGGATTAAGCCTCACTCTGTGTTATGAACCACTTCAAAGACCTTTGCTAGCTCCACTAGATGATCGCGAGCCTGTAAAGTTTTGACCACTGTATCATCAATGTAATATTCGACAATCTTTCTGATCTGGCCCTGAAAAATTGTGTTGACCATCCTTTGATAAGTTGACCTCATGTTCTTCAAACCAAAGAGCATGACTTTATAACAATCTAAGCCCCGAGGAGTAATAAAAGATGTCTTATCCTGATCGTCTGGGTGCAGTGGGATCTGATTATATTCACTGTATGCATCCAAAAATGACCTCTTAAATCCTGTAGTCGCATCCACTACTTGATTGATCTTTGGTAGTGGATAAGGGTCTTTCGGACATGTTTTATTCAGATCTGTATTATAAACACAAACTCCTCAGCATTCATTCTTAATCTGCACCACCACCACATTAGAGATCCACTGCAGGTATCTTACTTTCCGTATGAAGCCAACTTCCAATAATTTGTCCTCTTCATCCGGAGCAAACCTTTTTTTGTCGACTTCATCGGAAATAATCTGATTTCTGATCCACTGTTGGGTCTTCAAATTAAATTCCTCCATGCTTTGGAAGTCTTTCCTTGCAATGTGCTCCGAATAGCGTGTGTTCTTCCAGAGAGCCTTGCTGTATATTTTTGCAGCAAACTTCGTATCACAATCCTTTATTTGCAACAGAGCTTGATTGAACCTGTGCAAAAAGGCCTTGATAGTTTCCGTCTGCTTCTGTTTCATGCCGAAAATACTATTAATGGTTTTCGGAGGGCATCTGAAATTGGCATAGTGCGCCAAGAACTTCTCACAAAGTGTTTGAAAATCCCCAATAGAATTGGGAGGTAAATATCCGAACCAATCCAAAGCTTCTCCTTCTACACTGGTCGGGAAAGCCCTGCAGTACCGAGCATCCTCGTTGGTTTCCAAGCTGATCTTTTGCCTGAAGTGAAACAAGTGCTATTTCGGATTGGAATTCATCTTGAACATCTTGAATGTTAGGATTTGGACGTTCTTGGGCTTCTCTGCATTTAGAATCTGGTGAGTAAATGGAGAGGTATTGATCCTCTGGGCTGCTTCCGTCATGCTATCTTGGGATACTCTAGACAACATTGCTTGAGCGGAGGTCCCGACTACTCTCATCAGCTCGTCTCACAGTGTCCCACAGCATTGTCCAACTTTCAGACGGGCCAGGTTGGGCCAGGCCCTTTGATCAAAGAGCCCGAGCCGGGCTTTCCAATTTTGGCCCGAGCCAAAACCAAAAAAAAAAAAGTTATATATATATATATATATATATATATATTTTAAATATGTTTGTAGCATTTTTATTTGTTTGTAGCATTTTTATTTGTTGTAGCATTTAAATTGTTAATTTATCAATGAAACTTGTGATTTATTTGTAAATTGTCTTTACAAAGAGTGTGAATGTATTTTATATTTGTATTTTTTTATTTTTTTAAATTTTTTTTAAAAAAATTCGGGTCACAAAGAAGCCCGGGCTCGAGCCCAGCCCGGAAGACACCCTGGCCCGAGCTTCTTTTTTTGTTGGCCGGGTCCGGGCCATGTATAGATGTGACCGGAACAATCACAATTGACAGTTGCAACATCGATCAAGTCTGGATTGCTCCCGAGACCGTGGTCTGGGCTGAAATATCCGACTGTCTGCCAATGTATGTTGTTGATTCTGGCTGTTTCCTCTCCATAATCTTGATCCTCCTAGCCAACCTTCTGTTTAGTTCCAAGGCCAAGACTGCCCTTTGCAGCTTTTGCTCCAAAGTCTCTTGTGCTTCTGACATAGTAATCATCTCAAAATCTGTATCTTGAATTTGTATAGCCACTGCTCTTGAACCCTGTGCTTTCTGAGCCATTTATACCTCTAATTTTATGGTATTCTCTCACTTTTTCACCTTAGAAATTCTCAAAAGATCAAGTCTTTCAAAAGGTTTCGTGGTGATGATGAGTAGGCTCGTCATCATTCGCGTATTGTTCTCATGCATCTGGGAGATTATTCCTTTTGATGGTTTTATTTTTCAAGCAAATGCTTCGAATATGCAAGTACTAATAAAATCAATTTTATCTTTTTTAAATGCATAATACAACATATATCATTGTAATTTCCAGAAATTAATAAATATAGAGGCATGTAGCATGCTTTTCTATGTCAACCAATTATGCATGTTATGAATTTTCCAATTCTCAATGCATAGGCTGTTATTCTCATATGTCATCTTGTATTTTTGCGAAATACAATCATGCATATGAATTCAAGTTGCCTACTAGGTTGCCAACCTTAGGCTATTATGAGCTCACCCATTTGTTTCTCACTTCGCATGCCCAAGCATACTTATGTTGTTGTCGCATGAGGCGCAACTTAGGTGCAATGAGTCACATGCTTTTTCAGTTTTAAACCGTTCGTACTCACCATCCTTTCATTGCATAGACTTGTTGAGCATATTAGGGTTCATGCATGCAAGTATTTCATACAAAAATGACGTAAATTTCAATTTTTATTCAAGCATTTCATGCTATATTTCCTTTTTTTTGTGATGCACGATGCATGCAAGCCATAATGTAGCAATTTTCATACAAATTTTACTGGAAAGAACAAGATAATTTTATGTTCTTCCCCACAGGCGGCGCCAATTTGATGAAGGCGGGAAAAGGTGGAGAGAATCCATACCTTCGAAATGTTGGACTTGAGTCCAGAGTCCAGTTGAATTTGGGCTTTTATTTTGTGGTCCAACGTAGTCTGGCCCGCACAAATGTTTGTTTTATGGTTAGAATCTTCATTTTCTCTTTGGTTGCAAAATTAATTGCTGAAGTGTGCATGTATTTTCTTATATTCTAAGTGGAATTAGTGAATCCAAAAAACCACCCCACTTTATGAAAGTTCATTGGCTTATATATGGTGATGCATGTAGAAGTGTCAACGTTCGGTTGACATGTGTCCACAGGTGGATTGCTCCCCGAGTGCATGATGTATGTGGCATAAGACATGCTCAAATACAATATTAAGCGTGATTACACTTGTTATTATGCATGCTAAACCATGCTTGCATGTAAAGATAAGTGGATTGTCATTAAAGTCTACTAGACATCACGTACTCGAGAGTTCTGATATCAAGATCGAAATGATTCCAATGTAGTGTGATAGATTCCCGAGTGAGCCATCTCCAGAATAGGTCTAGATTGAATAGACCATATAGGACTGACTCCGGAGTTCATCCACTTTGGAGGGGAATGACCTTGGAGTGACGTCACTCTGGAGTAAAGGTTGGACCTCTCCGATCAAGTGGTTCAGATGGTTTCCTCGGAAATCATCGGATTTCAAAGGTCATATCGGCCCCTCCTGTCTACTAGTACTGTTCAACGGTACCATCATAGGTGTCATCCTTCCATTGGACCTTTGTTTGCTTGCAGCAGATCCATTGAGGAGGCGTGTTGAGGAAGATTTAACCATATGGTGACACGTGGAAGGGCTAAAAACAGGCACCTACATCTGCACTTTTCAATTTTTGGGTGCACTGGTAAAAAAATTCTAAGATTTGTGTATTTTTTTATAATGTGCCAAATATTGGGTATACGATTGATAATTTCCCTCAACTATATTCTTAAATCTCTGGTCACTTTTCATATCAATGTTCTTATTACGTTATCTTTTTTATTGTTTCGGATAAAAAGAATACAAATAGTTGATCCTAAGTTGCATCCTTTATATGTTTGACGAAATGCAACAAGAAGAATCTAGCTGCTTCCAGTTTTACATCAAATAGATAGGTTATGGATGTTCTCATTTTCACACTTGTATATGGTAGTTGAGTAATTCCCCTTTTGATGAAGCAAAAGTCTCTTGTTGCCCTTGTGTTTAATTCTTTGGATTATCTTTTTCTTATCTTGTGAACTTGTGGTGCATAAGAAGAACTAGTTGATTGATTGATCTTCCAGTTTCTTAATATAAATCTCTTGAGAGATTAAAGACCCCTCTATTTCTTCAAATTCACCCTAAGAAAAAATGTTTGACCAATAAACAATTGCTGCAAAATAGTTAGGAAAATTCCGATTCCTACCATCAACCTGGTTTAA
>SKCR01003463.1:0-215350 GCA_019454045.1 Zanthoxylum bungeanum
TTAAGAAAGTGTTATGGCGAAACCTTTGACTCTTGTTAAACAAAAAAAACATAATACAACAGCACAACCTATATAGATAATATATATATGTGTGTTAAATAAATATTTTTTATGTCTCGGCTTTATATAAAGTTATAAAATTAATTAATAAATTTATTAAATAAAATCATACTATAATAAAAATACATATTATAATTTTATAAGATTTTATTATGACAAGAAAATATATTATAGTATCCTATTAAAATAAAAATGAAAAAACACTATTATTATCTACAATTAAATTAATCTATACAATTATTTTTTTATTATTAAATTAGAAAATTAAAATATCTCTAAAATTATTTTTTAATGTTAAATTATAAAATTAAAATAAGAAAAATATTAACATAAGAAACCTATTAAAATATAAAACAAATATATTATTAAAGTAAGAAACCGATTAATTTAATTAATTTATTATTAAATTATAAATTTGAAAAAAAACTAATTAAATAATAAAACTATATAATCTCTTATTAAAATAAAAACATATGTGACACTTAATCTCTATAATTAACATTTACAACTAATTTTTTATTATTAAATTATAAAATTAACATATATTTACAAAAAAAAAATATATATTAGAATTTTATAAGAATTATATTATAATAAAAAAAAATATTTATACTATCATATTACAATTAAAAAATTTACTATTAAGTTAATAAGTAAATCAATTGTCTCATTTAGATTATAAACCGAAAGATCTGAATCATTTACATATTAATACTTAAAATATATGATCGACATGTATAAAGTGCGGATTATATGGTAATTTTATTTAAATGCAATTGAATTTGGCTTACATATATTCTTTCAAAACAAATTTTTGTAAGAGCTTCAACTTATTAATTTACACAAAACAACATTTTTTATTTAAATTATTGAATAGTAATAGTATAAAAAGGAAAAACTACTCTAAAGTGTGATTATTTAATTTATTTACTTTCACATACCTCCTTTGAGAGTTGAAAAATTAACATAATTCAGAAGCCATATGAATATCAATAAAACACCACCCTTTGTCAAGGTTTAATGTAGAGTTCACGACCAATATACTCAATGTAATTTTTTTTTATTTTTTTTTTAAGAAAAAAAAAGTAATTGAGGTTCAAATAATAATTTATATATGAAAATATCACATTTTTTATTCAACGATGTTTTAACATATGAATTATATATTAAGATCTATTTGGGTATCGTGGTTGATGACAAAATTGTGTTTTGTGTCAAAATACAATTTCTAAGTTTTGATTAATAATGTTAAATTGTGATTATTAATCATGATTTTTTTCAAAAAATTTAGTTTTGCAAAAGTTAAAAATTTTAATTTTTTCCCACCATCAAATATTAAAAAGTGCACAGCAATTATTTTTTAACATAAATCAAACTTTCATAATATTGTTTATAAATAACCGTTTGTTCACCACACTTTTATAATCATAACAGTATAACACCAAATAGAGCCTAAAAACATGAAAATGTGATTATCTGGTTTGATGCTCCAATTTTCAAATTACAAATTTTCATCCCATCATTTTTTTTTGAAACCCCGCCCCACCGAACCACCGACCCAACTTAAGCGAGCAGCAAATAACATCCAACTACCCTCAAGCGCTTACAAAAATATATCATGTGAACTGAACTCAGGACTGACAATCAAATTTTAAATCATTTACCAAAAAAACCAAGCCATGAGGACATTCATTCCCACCATGTACTTAGTAAAATAAACAAAATTTAGGCTTCCATCCAAAAGCTTTCTATTCAAATTAACAAGGAAGAATTATCATAAATTACATAGATATTAATTAGTCTTAAATGCACCTAATTGCTCACTCTCAAAATTATTTTTTTTCCTCCATCACCGTCAAATCTCTGTTAAATTCAAGCACGATGCACTAATAATCATAATAAATAAATCTTCTTCAATTCAACAAATTTTTTTCAACCAAGAAAAAACTAATAAAAGAAGTCCTATAAATTACAAGGAAAAAAAAACCAATAAATAAAGACTAAAAACTTTGTTCCACCCACAAAAGTGTGTTTAGTTGATCATAGTCATTGCTCAAAAAATGATCCCCAATAATGCTTCTATCTTCAACACTATAAATTCCCAAACCTTTCCTACTTTTCGATCATCACAATCCCTCAAAGATTCAACACAATAGCCTATTTAATAAATACAATTAGGCGGCCTAATCCATTTGCTTCAATTAATTGATATAGTATAGACTTACGACCTAAAAAAGTGCTTTATTTCCTAAACTTTTTAACCTCCCTCCATGTACCACCATCATTACTGCTGAAGTCCAACTCGAAAATCTTAAATTGAATATGATCTCGAAGATAATTATAATCTTGTTGAACATGTTATAATATTTTATTCTAATTATGAGCTTATATTAATTGTGATACATGTTTTAATATAAAGCGCTAAGATAATTGGTTTTGTAATAGAAACTGTGAAGCTCAATTGTTTGATCTAATAAAGTGGGCTGCAACTCTATATTATTTGATGTGTGGATATTAGAGCGGGCTCTAAATTTGTTATGGGCTTTTGATGGGTGAGCTCATTACACTTCATAAATTAGTGAGCTAATGTCTCACTCTCACTCCCCTATATAACTTACTCGATAAGCTTCTTTTAATTATTAAGCTTTATGTCTCTCTCTTTAATAATAATCATGATAAACATAAAGATAAGTTTATCATAATTATCTTCTTTTTTTTTATTACAATACAAATCTACAGATATATAATCTAAAATCTACTGGAATATTGAATACAAACATTGAAGTACATCCAGAATTCAACGTCTACTAGAGACGAAACATCAACTCCCACTCAAATATGGGGAGAATTCTACCACTCTCAAATTGAGAGAACTTATTTTGACTCACTGCCACTGCAGGGAGTCGAACTTGTGCTCTCCCATTGGGGAGAGCACAAGTCCACCACTGGGCCAAGAGCCCAGTGGCTAATTATCTCTTCTTTTAATCCTTAATTTGATGTAAAACATTACGATAAGTCTTACATCAAATCCAAACAAATTGCATTATTAAAGAAGCATTAATGCTTCTCATGCAAGTTAACAAGCTTTTTGCCTTGAGATATAAAGGGAGATTGGGATTATTATTGATATAGTCTTTGAGCATAAAAAACTTGACTTTGCAATTAATTAACAATTGTCGAGACTAAGGGAGAGAGAAATTTAAAGCTTGAATAATATTAAGGCATAAGGAAAGCTTAATCAGGGCGAGTAAGTTTCTCACCATCAAGAAGTGGGGAGCAGATGGTGATCTCCTCAGTGCAACAAATCAACATATCTATCAGAATTTCCGCTGCCGATATGGATTCTAAATCAGGTACGTTCCTTGGATCATCCGATTAATTCATTTAATTGTATTCTAAGCTCTTGTGTTAAAGGTCCTGTTGCAAATAAATCCTCACATGTGGTAGTTACATGAACACAATTTTAGAATCTATGGATTTTTCATAAAGTTAAAGAAAAATCTGTTGAATTTTTCGGATGAATTTTTTATTAGAACCATATTATTTTGATATGTTGATGGTTGTTAATAATTGATCCAATTTTTAAGCACATGAGGTTTATTGGATTGATTATTAAACAGATCTATAGATTTGTGGGATCTGGTAAATAAAACTGAAATACGAAAAGAAAAGAAAGAAAGAAAATGAGTCTGGATTTTGAAGATAAGGGAATCAAATTTGTTATTGTTGCTTTCGTTAAAATAGCCAACAAATTAAAGTATTATTGTTGCTGCTTTAGTTGATAGTCAACAACAGCAATAAAAAAAAAATGTTGCTTTCCATTATTATTATTATTGCTTTCGACAGCAACTAAAATAAATTAATAGCAAAAAGGCCCCTTGCTATTATATTTTGATCCCGGACTTCATTTTAATTTCAGTTATCCCAAAATTTATAAATTAAGTCATAATTAATTTTGGGGACACAATTTAAGAGATAAATTGTTATCTCACAAAGTTTTATTTATACATGGGTATAAAAAATTGTCACTTAGTTAGAGAGAATTAATTGTCTCTCATAAAGTAAAATTTCAATGCAATTAATTTATTTGTGACATAGAGATAAATATAAAGAATTAATTTATCTCATAAATTTTGTCACAATATTCAGAGATGTAATTTTATGGACAATTCGGCTCATTGTCTATAAAGAATAAAATTACATTATAAAGGTTATTGTAGGACACAGATGTTGGACGACGTTGTTCCGGGCTCGTGCCCGGTTGGGAGTACGGAGTAGCCCACGGGGGAACTAAACGGAGAAAGAAGAAATAACATTGTAGGCACTGCATTTTTGCATGTAAAACCCGATGATGAGTCTCATTTGGAGGCACTACCTTTTAAGTCACGGGAGCCGCGGAAAACAGACGTCGGAAGGGAATCAGTATTTGTTGGATTTTAGTTCGCTTGTTTTGCTTCGGGTTCGCTTGTTGGACCTTTGTTTTAAAACACACCCTTAACCCAAACCCCATAAGACACACACACCAAGCCCATCTCACCCAAGCCCAATCTAAAAAAATAAATAAATTAATTAAAACATTTAAAATACATGTCACAAATTAAATTATTTTTAATTAAAGCTAATAGAAATTAAGTTAAACCAATTTTAAATAAATCTAAATTAAATTAAACTAATATTTAATTAAAATCTAATACCAGAATTAAATAAATCATTACCAAAATTAAAATAAATCGCTTCCTAATTTAATAAATCACTCACCAATTTAAAATATTTACTCACCTAATTAACAAATTAAATGCCTAATTAACATCAATCAAATATTCAACCTTCCTAATTCACCAAAATTTGTCCCCCCAATCAATCAAATTCTTTCCTTGTTTGACACCAAATCCATGCAAACCCTACCCTCTCACTATAAAAATAAACACAAACCAACACCCTTGGCTCTCTCTCTCGCGGCGGTGACTCACAAAAACAAAACCCAAACAAAATAAACCCTAGCTCTACTCACAGCTTCCTCTCTCTCTCATTCTCCATACGGCAATCAAAGACAAAGACAAAAACTTCCATACTCCACTCACGCAGCTTGCCCTTCACAAAAAAACCACCCACAGCCATTCAACGTCCTCTGCCCTTCTTCCACAAACGCAAAGCCAAGCAACCCTTAACTGCCAACAGTCCCCTAACCCTCACCGCTTTAACTTCAACACACAACAACATCTGTCGCACCATAAGCCAAACTCTCCACGCCACATAGCCCATTGACCATTCATCAGCACTTCACGCCACAAAACGAACACAACCTCACTCATTGCCCCTCGTTTTCACCAAGCAATTCACGCACCGTAAGCCCACAACCCATTCATCAAATACCCACTAACGCCTCTCAACTCGCCCTTCAAAGCCAGCTTTCAGCAGCCCTTCACGCCTAACGCCACTGCCCCTGTCTCAGCCACGTCCACAACCCTACATATTCATAAGCCCCCACGCTCACATAGCCCTAAATTCCACTCACCAAAGACGACATCTGCCTCATCCCTTCATCTCACACATAACAGTTCACGCAATATTCCCCAAGCAGCCCACACATTACCTCACGTAAACCCCTCCACTGCTCACGCACCTGACTTTCCAACAGCTCTTACTGTCCATAAAACAGTCCAAAACAGTCCCAAACTGCACCCTAAAAACTGTCCAGAAAACCCCTTAAACAACCACAAAACAGCAGCTTCTTAACTCCTTAAAACCGCAAAAATAGTGGCCTTTAACCGTAAAAATAGTGACCAGAAAACCGCGAGGAAACAGCAGCAAAACAGAGTGAAAACAACAGCCCGAACAGCGAAACAGCGAGCTAAGATGTTAATCCAGTGAACCGGAAGAGTTGCGGAGTGATAGCCCTTCCGACGGCCCTGAAACGCAAGTCCGAAAGTCGACATAAAAAGGTTAGACCTGAGGGTACTTTTCCTATTATGTCCATCTATCTTTTTTAATTGTTTTTTTCGTTTTTATTGCATGAGAGTCGTTTATTGATGCATGATTGTGGCCCTTGAATAGATAGTAAATGCATGTATTGCGAAATATTGTATGTTGTGGCCTTAGAATAAAATGAAAGATGTGTCAACTCTCGCGGTATATCGGATGGAAACTCGGACATAAATTTCATAGCCGATTCCGAATGGACGGTAGTATGATCTGTACTCGGGATACAACTCCACGTACCGCTTGAGTAAACGACACATTCTTTTGTTTGATGTTTCTTTGATTTATTTATTATTCGTCATTTAAATTCCGCATTCATAGCCGATTCCGAATGGACGGTAGTATGATCTGTACTCGGGATACAACTCCACGTACCGCTTGAGTAAACATCACCTTCTTTTGTTTGATGTTTCTTTGATTTATTTATTATTCGTCATTTAAATTCCGCATGTTACTTGTTTATGCATGATTCGATTAAGCGCATGGGCTTAGTAAGTCGGATTAAAGGTCCCCTATTTGGAGGGGTTAAAACCCTTTACCATGATGATTTGCCGCGCCGGTTGATGTGTGTTCGATTGAATGTAAGATATGTTCAATCGGGCATACTAAGTTTGATTATTGTCTTTATTCTTTGTATGCATGATGCGATCGAGCGCATGGGCTCAGTAAGTCGGATTAAAGGTCCCCTATTTGGAGGGGGTTAAAACCCTTTACCACGATGCTTTGCCGCGCCGGTTGATGTGTGTTCGGTTGAATGTAAGATATGTTCAATCGGGCATACTAAGTTTGATATTATTGTCTTTATTCTTTGTATGCATGATGCGATCGAGCGCATGAGCTTAGTAAGTCAGATTAAAGATCCCCTATTTGGAGGGGTTAAAATCATTTACCACGATGCTTTGCCGCACCGGTTGATGTATATTCGGTTGAATGTAAGATGTGTTCAATCGGGTATACGAAGTTTCATATAGTTATCTTTGTCTTTGTACGCCTTGTAATGAAAAGCGCATGGGCTTATTGTGTTGGACTAAAAAGGTTCTCCATTTGGGGGAAGAAAAGCCCAAAAGGTTACCTTTACCACGATATTTGCCGCGTCTTTCATATATTGATTGCATCATTTACCTTAGTCTTGGCTTAACGTATTACAATTCATATATCCATGTTATGATAGCATTTGAGTATTATTTCTTGTGGTATATCGGATGGAAACCCAGACATAAATTCCGTAGCCGATTCCGAATGGACGGTAGTGCGGTCTATACTTGGGATACAATTCCACGTACCACTTGGAAAAGTGCTCACATGTGTGTTTGTGTCCATATTACTTATCTTCTTTTGCATCACGACATAACATGCTTACTTTAATGCCTAATTGCATCCTTAAGTGTCTTTTTGCATTATGTACTTAGTTCACTCTTTTATTTACGCATGGACATGTAATGGCTATTTGTTTATGATTCCGCATGTATAAGTATGATATGTCTTTAAAATCACATGTTCGCCATTATTTGATTCGCTCTTATGTGTGCTTGCGTGGTTAGTGTGTGCTTGTGTTTCCATGAATACAATATGCCAATGAAGTTGTATGTTCGTTGCTACTTTGACGTACTTTCAAGCATGCAATATTAGATGTGTGAAATATATGCAAATTGAGGTGTAAGTTTTATTTTTGCGCATATGGATTTAGAAGCATGATACTCTTGGAAATAAATGTTACTTAAGCTTGATTAAATTATTACACAAATCCTTTCATTACAAGTGACATAAGTAAGGGACCATTCTGAACCCAACGGTTTGAGGTCTTCCCTTGCGAGGGGTGAGTGCGGCCTTAAATCTCATTTTCCCGGTTCACACCGGGTGGCGACTCCTTTATTCTCCGGTTTAGTCCCCCGTGGCTACTCTGTAGTCCCGACCGGGCCGCGAGCCCGGAACAACATGCGTCGCTCAGTTTCTGTGTCCCACAAACAAGAAGTCGCCACCCGGTGTGAACCGGGAAAATGATTTAAGGCCGCACTCACCCCTCGCAAGGGAAGACCTCAAACCGTTGGGTTCGGAATGGTCCCTTACTTATGCCACTTGTAATGATATGATTTGTGCAATAATCAAACGAAGCCTAAGCAATGTATATTTCCAAGGATAATCTACTCCTAAGTTCGCATGTATAACATGAATCATCATAACGGCAAACATACGATATCACACAATAATCTCATGAACATGTTGAATCATCAAACACGAAAAATAAATAACAACCTAAACATAAACATAAAGAAACACATATTGCGAAAGGAGATAACAAGATCATGCATAGAGGAATAACATACTAATGGCTAAATCATGCTTGAGAAACAAGTAACATCCTGACGACCTAATCATGCTTGAACACAATCTTGCGAACACATCAAATAGATGAATGCGGGAATACAAATGGATGATAACAGCAAAAGTGTCAATAATGGAATGGCATGGTTAATTACATAATGCAAGAGAAATCACCCAAGAAGCAATCATGCATGAAATGTGATGAAAAGAAATCAGTTCAGTGTATGTGCGTTTGTGTAGCGTTAGTAAATACGTTCGAACGGTAAACAGAAGGTTCACGTTCGTATAATGTTCGAGAACGCGTTCGAATGAGACCAGACCTGATGCATGATAAAACAAAGAAAATATGTGTACGTTCGACTAGCGTTAGTAAACGCTTTTGAACGGTAAACAGAAGGTTCACGTTCGTATAACGTTAGAGAACGCGTTCGAACGGGACAAGACCTGATGCATGATAAAACGAAGAAAACACATGCGCGTTCGAGTGGCGTTCGTAAACGCGTTCGAACGGTAAACAGAAGGTTCACGTTCGTATAGCGTTTGAGAACGCATTCGAACGAGACAAGACCTGATGCATGATAAAACAAAAAAACACATGCGCGTTCGAGTAGCGTCCGTAAATGCGTTCGAACGGTAAACAGAAGGTTCGCGTCCGTATAGAGTTCGAGAACGCATTCGAACGAGACAAGACCTGATGCATGATAGACGACGCAACACATACATAGATAAGTAAATCCACAATGTAGGACCTCAGGTGCCCGATGGAACACATTTCACATTCAATCGGGTGCACCTCGTCCGGCGCGGAAAAACATCGTGGAAAAGGTAGCCTTTTGGGTATTTCCCTCTTATAGAGGACCTTTAATCCACCCTAGTTAGCCCATGCGCACAAGAATGCAATGCAAGCGTAAATAAAGCAATGATATGCAAATGGTAAATGACATAATGAATGGCGCGACAAAACATCGTGGTAAATGTAGCCTTCAGGCATTTCCCTCGAATAGAGGACCTTTAATCCACCCTAGTTAGCCCATGCGCATTATGTTACCATGCATATAAAATAAAGACAACAAAAATATAGGACCTCGTATGCTCGATTAAACATATCTCACATTCAATCAAACATACTCCGTCAGGCGCGGCAAAGTATTGTCGTAAAGGTAGCATTTTGGACTTTTCTTCCCTCAAATAGAGAACATTTAGACCAACATACTAAGTCCATGCGCACTACATCATCAATACACAAACAAATAACGTGCAGAAAGTAAAGCGAAAATGACTAAATCATGCTTAAACATAAATAACATACTAGCGACTAAATCATGCTCAAACACAAAGTTGGATGAAACGAAATATGTGTGTCTCTCAAGCGGTACGTGGCGTTGTATCCCGAGTACAGACCGCACTATCGTCCATTCGGATTCAGCTACGTAATTTACGTCCGGGTTTCCATCCGATATACCACAAGAGAGAACACGTATTCCGTTCATCCGGAAATCACATCATGCACCAACCCACAATACTCATGCAGAATAAAGTAAGAAAATAAATAAAAGGAAGGGTGCCCTCAGGTCTAACCTCTTAGGTCGTCTCTCGAAAGTGCGTTACACGGCCGTCGGAAGAGTTGATGATCTGCAACTCCTCCGGTCCACTGGTCCACTGTTCTCGTTCGCTGCTTCACTATTTTGAGCCGTCATTTCCTATGTTTTGTCGTTGTTTTGCTGCTGTTTTACTATCACTGTTTTGCGGTTTTAGGCTACTGTTTGTACACTGCTTTTTTGCGGAAATGAGGGTTGTTTGGTTTATGATTTTGGTGATGAATGAGGGGTTATTTCAAGGGGATTTTCGATGAAGGCTACTATTTTTGGGTGTGATTTTCGGTAATGGAGGGTGTTTAGGGGGATGAGTTTCGGCTGTAGTAGAGAGATGATGAGGAGAAAAACTTGTTGTGCTTGTTCTTGTGTTATGCGTGAATGGACTAGGTAGGCAAGAGTGCTAATGCTTTGCAGAATTTCTTGTGATTTGTATGATGTGCTAGGGTGTGAAAGGTTGGTTTAGGCTTCTTTTTTTAGGCAAAGGCTAGGGTTTCTAAGGTTTGAATATGAATGGATCAAGTAATTATGGGGATAATATTTTGATTAGTGTCTCACAAGGAAAAATCTTCTTAAGTTAGGGAGGAGATTTGGTTTGATTGAGAATGTGATATATTTGATTTGTTTATTTAGGTATGTGAATTATTTAAATTAGGATGTGATTTATTTAATTTATGAAGGATATTATTTTAATTTGTGACATGTTTTAAATGTTTTAATTATTTTTGGGGGGTTTTGGTGGGGTAATTGGGCTTAGGCGTGAGGATAGCAACAAAACCAGAAGCACCGACACCGTTCGAACGCCGATTCGAACGCTGCACGAACGCCCACAATCTGCTTGACGTTCGAACGTGTTCACGAACGCAGCACGAATGAAAACTGTGAACATGTGAATTGGATCCGATGATATACTTATTCTGAATTTCCCCTTCCGACATTCGTTTCCCGTGACTTTCACAACTAAAAGAGTAGTGACTCTGTACGAGACTCATCATCGGGACTTATATGTAAAATGCAATGCCTACAGTCGCCCCCACTTTGATAGGACTTGTTCAGCGTGTGATAATGAAAATCCTATCAAAGTCGTGCAATGCATTTTTACTTATCTGGCTTGCTAGCTGCCACCTGACTTGCCTGCTGCTTCGAGCTGAGTTGATGATGTAGTGGACCTCGATCCTGAGACGCATCCCAATAACTGAAATCGACAACGGGGGCCTCGACCCTGGGACGCATCCCAATACCGCTGATAATGTGGGTCACGACCCTGGGACGCATCCTCAAAGCTGATGACGCAGGGGGCCAACGACCCTGAGACTCATCCCGATAACTGCAACCGACAACGGGGGCCTCGACCCTGAGACGCATCCCGATAACGTTGACAATATGGGTCACGACCCTGAGACGCATCCCCAAAACTTATGATGCAGGGGGACAACGACCCTAGGACGCATCCCGATAACTGCAACCGACAACAGGGGCCTCGACTATGGGACGCATCCCGATAACGTTGACAATGTGGGTCACGACCCTGGGACACATCCCCAAAACAGCTGATGATGTGGGTCACGACCCTGGGACGCATCCCCAAAACTACTGATGATGTGGGTCACGACCCTGGGACGCATCCCCAAAACTGCTGACACTGATGTTGATGTGGATGTAGGCCTCAACCCTGAGACTCATCTCCAAAACTGATACTGATGCTGATGTGGGCCTCGCCCCCGGGACTCATCCCCAAAATTGATACTGATACTGATGTGGGCCTCGCCTCCGGGACTCATCCCCAAAACTGATACTGACAATGCTGATGTGGGCCTCGCCCCAGAGACTCATCCCAAGAACTGATTCTGATACTGATGTGGGCCTCGCCCCCTGGGACTCATCCCCAAAACTGATACTGATGTGGTCCTCGACCCTGTGACTCATCCCTAAAATTGCTAATGATATGTGTGGGCCTTGACCCTGGGACGCATCCCAAAACTGCTACTGATGTGTGGGCCTCGACCTTGGGACTCATCCCCAAAACTGATACTGATGTGGGCCTCGACCCTGGGACTCATCCCCAAAACTGATGTTGATACTGATATGGGCCTCGCCCCCGGGACTCATCCCCAAAACTGATACTGATGTGGGCCTCGGCCCTGTGACTCATCCCTAAAACTGAAATTGATGTGGGCTTCGGCCCTAGAACTCATCCCCAAAACTGAAACTGATGTGGGCCTCGGCCCTGTGACTCATCCCCAAAACTGATGCTGATGTGGGCCTCGACCCTGGGACTCACCCCCAAACTGATGCTGATGTGTGGGCCTCGACCCTGAGACTCATCCCCAAAATTGATACTGATGTGGGCCTCGGCCCACAGACTGATACTGATGTGGGCCTCACCCCCAAACTAATATTGATGGGGGCTCACCCCTAAACCGATACTGACGTGGGCCTCGCCCCCAAACTGATGCGGATGTGGGCCTCACCCCTAAACTGATGCTGATGTGGGCCTCGCCCCTAAACTGATGTTGATGTGGGCCTACCCCAAACTGATACTGACGCTGATGTGTCTCCATACCCGGAGAGTGTCATACCTGGCAAGACTGATACTGATAATGATGTGGGCCTCGCCCCCAGAGTGTCATACCTATGGCAAGACTGATACTGATAATGATGTGGGCCTCGCCCCCAGAGTACCATACCTGGCAAGACTGATACTGATAATGATGTGGGCCTCGCCCCCAGAGTGTCATACCTGGCAAGACTGATACTGATAATGTGATGGTTCATTTCAACATACTGTACCGCCTCTCACAAGATAATCCTGATAGTTAAACATATTTGTCCTCAATGGATGCTCCGTGTCGAAACCAGAGAACCTTCAAAGTACTTGATACAACTCAAATCCGACCGTCTGAGTGAATGATTTGAACTAGACTCCAAGTGTGTGTGTGTTAAGGCTCTTTCACAGCTTCACCCTTAAGTAAGCCAACTCGATGATTTTATCTCGGAGAACCGGATCAGTGGGTCTAACCAACCTAGATGTCTTGATCACACTCTGTGATTACTTCCACGTACTCAACATGATATGGTTTTCTTCTTTTTTCTTTTGTCTCTTTCTTTCTTTCTCTTTTTTCGACTCACATACCATTTAAGATAGCATTTCTCCTCATGATGGTCCTAATACTCGCCCATAGGTAGCTTCACGCTTATTGGTTATAGGCGGTCTATTTTTCTTTTCTTTTCATTGCAAAGACTTTCTTTGTCTCCAACCATATCATATATCGTAGCATAAGTAAACCAGGGTGGACATCCAGGCAAACGGTCATTCACTGATCCATCATCTCTTCAACTAGTCATCTTGCCAGCTACTCAGGCTTCCACCACTAAGACCCCGTGATCAAGTGCTCGCGAGTCTAGCTGAGATCAACTATTCAGAATACCGGATGAGAGCACATCTCGCTCTTATCGTTTCTAAGGTTTCTCCCTACAGCAAACAATGTCGTAACCGGACATATGCCTGACTATCAAAGATTTCTCTCTCTTTTTTTTTCATTTTTTTTCACTCACTCCACGTAATTCTTCCTTTCAACCGCTGATAATATGGGCTTCGCCCCCTGGGATCCATTCCTGAAACTACTACTGATATGTGCCTCAACCCTGGGATTCCTTCCTGAGAATAATACTGATGCGGGCCTCAAGCCGGTGATTCATTCCTGAAATTGATACTGATTATGATTCATTCCTGAGACTGATGTGGGCCTCAACCCCGTGATTCATTCCTAAAACTGATGACACTGTATTGTTGCTGCTTCGGGTTGGCTTGCATTTGCCGCTTTCTCTTTTTCTCCGTTGAAACCTGTGAATACAAAGAAAACAAAACACAAAAAGAATGCAAGTGCGTTACGTGTATGCATGTATGCATGCATGAATGAGTTTCCTATCCCGTTGGGTTAGGTCTTCCGCCAATCCCCTTGGTGACTGCTCGGTCTTCTCTTCCTCAAGCAAAATATTGTTTCAATATGTCTACGTTGATAGGCTCGGTGAACTCATTCCCTTCTAAATCTGGCAGTCTCACTGCCCTGTCTCTCATTACTTAATGGCTAGCCTGTCTTTTCTGCTTGCTTCTTCCGAGGATTCCCCGTGTTTCTAAACATCGCTGAGTATCACAGTACCAGGGTTGAATGCTTTTGTCAAATATACTCTTGTTGCAGGTTGAAAGGAAGAGATTTAGGCAAGTAAGTGAAATGAACGTCTTTATTATCAAAAAGGTTCGAACAAGCAGATAAAGTCAATGTCCTCATTATTAATAAATGCTGTATCATAATTGAATAAGATATGGGAAACAAACATCTCCATAATTTGCAACTTCGTCTTCTCCCGTCTTCTTGCTTCCTTCGTCCATCAGCTTCTCCAAGTACAGTAGTTCATTTTCCCATTTACTTTCCCTTTTTACAACCTCCTTCCCGTCACTGTCCGAGAGGTTTTCCCAGAAATCCCCCATCTGCTCTATTTCACCTTTACCACTGCTGTCCCACCATATCCCCATGCGAGAAGTTTGGTGGTTATGAGTTTGGAGGACAAGGCGGTCGGGTCGGCCGGAGTTGATCATGTGGGTAGGCGGAGGTTTTCTATGTGTGTTGGGTTGTTCTTTTTCCGGGTCAGGTATTTTATGGGCATCAATGAGGTTTGGATCTCGTGTCTAAGGCGGGTATAGTTGTTAGTTTCATGGCCTCTCTGCTGGTGGAGGTAACAGTAAAGGTTCAGGTTAAGGTAGCGTGGCACATGGTCTGTAAGTGGTTTAGGCTCTAAGGGATTTAGGAGTCCTTGCATTTTCAGCTCTTTAAACACCTCTGACAAAGGTCTACCAAGATTGGAGAATCGTCTGTTTATGATAGGGGCAACCTCAGAGGGAGTGGGCTTGGTCCTTGAAGGTCCCCTAATGGTCTTTCTATTCTGGTTGTAAAACTTCCCATTACTGGCTATACGGGGTACGGTCAAACTGGCCACAACATTGGTAAAAACTTGCAACATCTCAATAATTTCGGTTACTTTGGTCTCCAATTGATCCAGGCGGGATCCCTCGTTGACTGACTTACTCATGTTGGCTGATGGTCTTCTGACAAGTCTTTCTTCTCCCCCAACCCAATGGGAATCTATGATGGCTTTTTGAACAAAAGGGTGTTAACATGATGTGTGTATGCATAAGATGCATGAGATACGTGCGATGTGTGGAACATATAATCCGGCCCATTGTCATTTTAAAGCTTCAATCATATTATTGCAAGGTGCAAACTTGTCCCAGTTGAAAAGGCCCAACAGGTTTACACCTTTGCAATAACGTGGTTAAACAACTTCAAATGATAAAGAGGCCAAACACAGGATGGCCCATCGGCATTTCAGAAACTTTTGGCCCAATTGTCATAGGATATGAACTCGTCCCAGTTTAAATGGCCCAACCAGTTCGCATTTCTGACAAGAGGTCCAATTGCATCCAAATGATGATGGTCTCAAGCATAAAAGATAATTCAAACCTAAAGCAATAATTTCTACAGAGCGACCCATCAACATTTCAGAAGCTTTTGGCCCAATTGTCATAGGATACGAACTCGTCCCAGTTTAAATGGCCCAACAAGTTCGCATTTCTGACATTAAGTCCAACTGCATCCAAATGAGGATGGTCCACAAGCACAAGGAAATAGTTGCTATAGGTCATTCAACTCCGGTCTACGTGTAGGTTTACGGGAGTGTGGACAAAGACTCCGCTGGCGAAGGATTGCCCACAACTAGGTCTCCCCACTCAAGGGTTCGAGCAACCAAGTGATCGCACCTTTTTTATACCTTATGGTACATGCCAACGAGTTATGGTGCGTGATTGACTGTCAAATGGATTTCCCGTTGTAGATTCCCCAGAGGGAGGGTGGAGCGAACTCTCTTAAAAACCCAAGCCTCTTAGGCTCTTATCGCTTGGTGATAGTAATAAACAACGAGTCCTCCAAATTAGTCCATCACAGTAGGCTACAAGTACATGATTACCTAGGTGCCTTCACAGCTTTTCCTTATAGAAAAGTAGTGAATGAGGGAAGACACCAAACCATTACCAAACCTTAAAAGTGCCTTTGATTATACCCATTTCAACCCACGGTAAACACAGTTAATTAAAGCACAAATCACAATTATTACAAGGCATTATTTTGGGGCCAATTCTCTATCCCCAGTGGTGTCGCCAGACTGTAGGACACAGATGTTGGACGACGTTGTTCTGGGCTCGCGGCCCGGTCGGGAGTACGGATTAGCCCACATGGGAACTAAACAAAAGAAATAACATGGAGTCGCCACCCGGTGTGAACCGGGAAAATGATTTAAGGCCGCACTCACCCCTCGCAAGGGAAGACCTCAAACCGTTGGGTTCGGAATGGTCCCTTACTTATGCCACTTGTAATGATATGATTTGTGCAATAATCAAACAAAGCCTAAGCAACGTATATTTCCAAGGATAATCTACTCCTAAGTTCGCATGTATAACATGAATCATCATAACGACAAACATACAATATCACACAATAATCTCATGAACATGTTGAATCATCAAACACGAAAAATAAATAACAACCTAAACATAAACATAAAGAAACACATATTGCGAAAGGAGATAACAAGATCATGCATAGATGAATAACATACTAATGGCTAAATCATGCTTGAGAAACAAGTAACATCCTGACGACCTAATCATGCTTGAACACAATCTTGCGAACACATCAAATAGATGAATGTGGGAATACAAATGGATGATAACAGCAAAAGTGTCAATAATGGAATGACATGGTTAATTACATAATGCAAGAGAAATCACCCAAGAAGCAATCATGTATGAAATGTGATGAAAAGAAATCAGTTCAGTGTATGTGCGTTCGTGTAGCATTCGTAAACGCGTTCGAACGGTAAACAGAAGGTTCGTGTTCGTATAGCGTTCGAGAACGCGTTCGAACGGGACCAGACCTGATGCATGATAAAACAAAGAAAATACGTGTGTGTTCGAGTAGCGTTAGTAAACGCGTTCGAACGATAAACAGAAGGTTCACGTTCGTACATCGTTCGAGAATACGATCAAACGGGACAAGACCTGATGCATGATAAAACGAAGAAAACACATGAGCATTCGAGTGGCATTCGTAAACGCGTTCGAATGGTAAACAGAAGGTTCGCGTTCATATAACTTTCTAGAACGCGTTCGAACGGGACAAGACCTGATGCATGATAAAAACAAAGAAAACACATGTGCGTTCGAGTAGCGTCCGTAAACGCGTTCGAACGGTAAACAAAAGGTTCGCGTCCGTATAGCGTTCGAGAAAGCGTTCGAACGGGACAAGACCTGATGCATGATAGATGACACAACACATACATAGATAAGCAAATCGATAATGTAGGACCTCGTGTGCCCGATGAAACATATTTCACATTCAATCGAGTGCACCTCATCCGGCGCGGCAAAACATCGTGGAAAAGTTAGTCTTTTAGGCATTTCCCTCGAATAGAGGACCTTTAATCCTCCCTAGTTAGCCCATGCGCACAAGAATGCAATGCATGCGTAAATAAAACAATGATATGCAAAGGGTAAATGACATAATGAAAGGCGCGGAAAAACATCGTGGTAAAGGTAGCCTTCAGGCATTTCCCTCGAATAGATGACCTTTAATCCACCCTAGTTAGCCCATGCGCATTATGTTACCATGCATATAAAATAAAGACAACAAAAATATAGGACCTCGCATGCTCGATTAAACATATCTCACATTCAATCAAATATACTCCGTCCGGCGCGGCAAAGTATTGTCGTAAAGGTAGCCTTTTGGACTTTTCTTCCCTCAAATAGAGAACCTTTAGACCAACATACTAAGCCCATGCACATTACATCATCAATACACAAACAAATAACGTGCAGAAAGTAAAGCGAAAACGACTAAATCATGCTTAAACATAAATAACATACTAGCGACTAAATATGTGTGTCTCTCAAGCAGTACGTGGCGTTGTATCCCGAGTACAGATTGCACTACCGTCCATTCGGATTCGGCTACGAAATTTACGTCCGGGTTTCCATCCGATATACCACAAGAGAGAACACATATTTCGTTCATCCGGAAATCACATCATGCACCAACCCACAATACTCATGCAGAATAAAGTAAGAAAATAAATAAAAGAAAATGTGCCCTCAGGTCTAACCTCTTAGGTCGTCTCTCGAAAGTGCGTTACACGGCCGTCGAAAGGGTTGATGCTCTGCAACTCCTCCGGTCCACTGGTCCACTGCTCTCGTTCGCTGCTTCACTATTTTGAGCCGTCGTTTCCTCTATTTTGTCGTTGTTTTGCTGCTGTTTTACTGTCACTGTTTTGCGGTTTTAGGCTACTGTTTGTGGGCTGTTTTGTTGCGGCAATGAGGGCTGTTTTGGTTTATGATTTTCGGTGAATGAGGGGTTATTTCAAGGGTGATTTTCGGTGAAGGCTTACTATTTTAGGGGTGTGATTTTCGGTAATGAAGGGTGTTTAGGGGGATGAGTTTCGGCTGTAGTAGAGAGAGAAGGAGAAGTGAAACTTTTTTGTGCTTGTTCTTGTGTTATGCGTGAATGTACTAGGTAGACAAGGGTGCTAATGCTTTGCAGAATTTCTTGTGATTTGTATGTATGTGCTAGGTGTGAAAGGTTGGTATAGGCTTCTTTTTATAGGCAAAGGCTAGGGTTTCTAAGGTTTGAATAGGAATGGATCAAATAATTATGGGGAGGAATATTTTGATTAGTGTCTCACAAGGAAAAATCTTCTTAAGTTAGGGAGGAGATTTGGTTTGATTGGGAAGGTGATATCTTTGATTTGTTTATTTAGGTATGTGAATTATTTAAATTGGGATGTGATTTATTTAATTTAGGAAGGATATTATTTTAATATGTGACATGTTTTAAATATTTTAATTATTTTTGGGTGGGTTTTGGTGGGCTAATCGGGCTTGGGCGTGAGGCTAGCAACCAAACCAGAAGTACCGACACCGTTCGAACGCCGATTCGAACGCTGCCCGAACGCCTGCAATCTGCTTGATGTTCGAACGTGTTCACGAACGCAGCACGAACGAAAGCAGTAGTATTGTGGGTTTAGTAGTAATGTGAATTGGATCCGATGACATACTTATTCTGAATTTCCCCTTCCGACATTCGTTTCCCGCGACTTTCGCAACCTAAAGAGTAGTGCCTCCGTATGGGACTCATCATCGGGACTTATATGCAAAATGTAGTGCCTACAATTATTTTACAAGATAATATAAAATGTATCCCGATGTGAGAATTGCTTATGAGTTTAGTGGAACTGCAGCCACCAAAATGACATTTTTCACTGAATCTTTTAAGTGATGACAGTCTCCCATGTTTTAGGGATGTTTCTATTTTTTGATGTGCAGTCTTCTGTCCAAATATGTGGATTGCATGTTAAATTTTAGAAATGTTACATATGAGACATATGGTTGGGAATGAACTAGTCTGAGTGGTTTATTCACCCAAAAGTGATAAACTTATGAGGATTAGATAAGTTTCTGAATCGTCTTATATAAAGAATTTTTAATTACATATTCTATATTCTGCCCAAATATGTTTATACAGTGATGTGCTAAAATTCTTGGTATAATACTCTTTTATGACTTGAAGTATTTATTATCTTGTGTTGTGCTTAAACTAAAGAATTGCATTGTTATTTGTTTTTCAGTCACCTTTTCAGTTAACAACAACATTGTGACTATAGATATGTTGACTGGCTCCAATTTTAAAGTGTGGAAGAAAGATGTGCAGTTGGCTATGGAATTATCAGATATTGATCTTGCTATGACTACTCCTAAGCCAGCTGATATTAATAGTTCCAGTACTGATACGGATAAGCAGCTACATACAGTATGGCATAAGTCAAATCGCATGTGCTATTTGACTATAAAGAGATCAATTCCTGAGCAGTTGCTAAGTGGTCTTCCAGAAACCTCTATAGCAAAAGATTTCCTGACAGCTGTATCTGAAAGATATAAAGTCTCAATCAATGCAGAAATTGGTACCCTTCTGAAGCAATTATACTCAATGAAGTATAATGGTAATGGAGGTGTTAGGGAGTACATTTTGATAATGGTCCATATTCAGAACAAGTTGAAAAGCTTAACATCGTTCTTCCAGATGCTTGCATTGTCCATCAAGCATTGAATACTCTACCTTCAGAGTTTGGTACAATTGTAACTACTTACAATTCGAGGGAAGAACCGTGGAATTTTAATGATTTCATTGCCATATGTGTTGCTGAGGAAGAGAAACTTAAAGCAGGGCATACATATACATCTCTAATTGTTTCTAAGCCTCGCAAGAAAGGTAAGAAATCTAAATTTTCAGCTTCTGGTAATGTTCAGAATTACAATAAAACTGGTCAGACAAGTGTTGTGGGTGGTACTAAAGGTGTGTTCAAGAAAGAACTTAAATGTTTCTTTTGTAAAAAGAAAGGACATAAGAAGTCAGAGTGTTTCAGGTATAAAGTTTGGTTAGAGAAACATGGGCATACATGTAACTCCTTGGTTTTTGTTGTATGTGAATCCAATTATGTTAATGCCACATCCAGTTCTTGGTGGCTTGACAGTGGAACAACTAATCACGTTGCTTTCACATTGCAGGGATTCATAAACAAGAGGAAACCAAATAAGGATGAGTTTAAGCTCGTAGTTGGTAATAATGAATTGGTGGAAGTACATTATGTTGGAGATGTTTGTTTAAAACTAGACTCCAATTATTAACTTGTTTTGACAAGTGTTTTGTATGTACCATCTTTTAGACGAAACTTGATATCAGTATCTGTACTCGACAAAAAAGGTTATGGTTTTGAGTTTAATACAGGTTCTGTATCTGTATATTTTGACTCAAATAAAGTTGGCCATTGTGTTTTGTCATACGGTTTGTACAGTCTCTGTTTAGCATCAAGTGAGGTCTATTCCAATTCATATAATGTTGAAAAAATTGCCAAAAGACCATTAATAAAGGAAAAGTCATCCATGTTGTGGCATAAAAGACGTGGCCACATTTCTAGAGAAAGAGTAGAAAGATTAATAAAGTATGATATCCTACATACTCTTGACTTCACTGACCTAGAAACATGTGTTGACTGTTGTAAGGGTAAACTAACCAAAATAAAGAAAAAGGAATCAACTCGTAGCTCCGATCTCTTACAAATTATTCATACAGACATAAGTGGACCTTATTCCCCATAATTTGCAATAATAAGTATTATATAACATTCATTGATGATTTTTCCCGATATGGATATATGTACTTGATTAAGGAAAAGTCTGAAGCCCTTGATAAATTCAAGATCTTCAAGACTGAAGTTAAGAAACAGTTGGGAAAAATTATCAAGATTGTTAGATCTGATCGGGGTGGTGAGTATTATGGTTGTACGGGCCAAATTTGGGCCCAAGGGTAAAATCGACATTTTACCTCGAGACCGACCAATATCAGACCAAGAAGCCTCACGGGCCCAAGTTCATTGTCATCAAGAGGGCCAACAGGCGCAAAAGATACCAAATCAAGAAACGTCCAGACTCATAAATATCTCACATAACTCGACAGTTTCCAACATCCAACGAACGAGTAATTAAAGGTAATAAATACACACGTTTTCCGAGAGTGTGTATATAAGAGAAGAAAGTCTACGAGAAAGAGGGCTGGACAATCCATAGCTCGATCATATTCAACTTCTAACAACTCTCAGCTTAGTCATATTCTCTCCAGAGCTCTCGGAACCTCCGACCCACTGCCCTCACAGTAGTCAACAGAAGTCAATGTACGTCAAGCCTTGCTCTTCCATTATTTACAGCTCGTCTTCACTACTGACTTGAGCGTCGGAGTGCCCCCGGCGCCCACCACACCGGTGGGTAGTCTACTCCCGGTCACTCTACATTTGTTTTGCAGGATCGCTAGCGCCCCCAACTACAAATTCTCGATTGTGGACCTCGGGCGAAATCCAGCGTCCACAATTTGGCGCCGTCTGTGGGGACTTAGCGATTCATAGCAGACGAAGATCTCTCAGTCTACGATCCCTCCAACACAGCTACACATGGCTTCTAGCAGCGATCAAACTTTTGACCATATGGCTCTCAATTGGCCACTCTACAAGAACGATTACGAGTCTTAGAGGAGGAAAATTCAGCCATGCGAATCTCCAATATAACCCTCCAGAAGCAACTGGAGCAAATCTCTTCAACCTCCCGACAACCTGATACTACAGACCTTCCCGGCAATCCCATAATCCCCACCAATCTCTTGGGGGCATTCAACAATGTGACAAGTGACAATCCGCCATCAGACAACCATCCACCAAATCAAGAAAAAAGTCAACATTTCTCCTCAATCGACCAAGCACGGCAAGTTGCCTCCACCATGCGCAAGGAAATGCAGGAGTTCAAAGATGAAATTCTCTCTAGCCTACCTGGTGTCAGACTACCAATGAGAAGAAGTCGAGCCGGCACGATCTCAGATACCCCATTTTTGGACACCATCACTTCCACTGAACTACCAAGGAAGTTCAGTTCTCCAGATATGAAGCTGTATGACGGATCCACAGACCCGAATGATCATATGATCCATTACAAATACAAGATGATGTCGACTGATCTGGCTCCTCATCAATGGGAAGCTGGAATGTGTAGAGGATTCGGAGAAACATTGGCAGGCCCAGCCCTCAATTGGTTCCTCAATCTACCTTTTAGGACTATTGGGTCATATCAGGAACTAGCTAATAAATTTGTGGAGCATTTTGCAAGTTCTTGCAAGCTTGAAAAGAGCACCAATGACTTTAATGCAATCCAACAACGGAGAAGGGAGTCCTTGCGAAGCTACGTGGCTCGCTTCAATAGAGAGAGGATAACAATCCCAGATTTCTATCAGCCTACTGCAGTGGAAGCATTCAGAAATGGATTACTTTCAGAAAGTGGACTCTACAAAAAGCTCACTAAATTTCGATGCTACACTATGGATCATGCCATGGCCCAGGCACAATTTGAGATTAGATGGGAGGAGGATAAGAGAAACAAGAAAAGAGAGAATTCCATCAGCCATCACAATGAGAGAACCTCAAATCCTCCCAAGCGACCCTACAACTGATGTGCTAGCAATGTACTTCAATAAAGTGATACTTGATGTAATTAGTCTATAAAAAATGGGGCTAGATGGCCACCCATTGTCGCCTTGGGGACATCATAGCTTCCCAAATAAGTATTCATTGGTTACTTTAAAAAAAAAATTATCCTTCATAAAACTCCCACTCGACACTACATGTATTAGGAATTGGAGTGATGATATCCCATACGACAATACACAAATGAAGACTTGGCATGGACATCCTAGTCGACATTACCAGATGGAAGAAGGCTTAATATCTGATAGAGAGTCCACTCGACACGACAAGGAAGAAGTCTTGGCTGGAAGCTGAGGTTCCACTCCACACGACAAGGAAGAACTCCTAGCTAGGGGCTGAAGCACCACTCGACACGACAAGGAACATGTCTTAGTTAGGGGCTAAGGTTCCAGTCGACACGACATGAAGGAAAGATCAGTTATTGGCTGAAGTTTCATACGACATGATAAATAAGTAGGCTGAGTTGCCTAAGGTTCCAATCAACATTACACGGATACACATCATGAGGATGCTACCCCACTTGACACTACATGTATGGGGTGATAATATCCCAGTCGACATTACCAGATTTGGTAAGGATCTCCCACTCGACACTACATGTATGTGGTGATAATATCCCAGTCGACATTACCAGTTTTGGTAAGGATATCCCACTCGACACTACATGAATGGAGAATTGGTATTAGGATATCCCAGTCGACATTACCAGACTTGGTAAGGATATCCCACTCGACACTACATGTATGGAGACTCACCATGAGGAAGATGTCCCATTCGACACTACACGTGAGAAGCTTGGCACTTGTTAAGGATCTCATTCGACACTACACGTGTGAAGCTTGGTACTTGTTAAGGATCTCATTCGACACTACTTATATGGTCTTGTAGAATGAGGAATGAGAACCCTCATTGACCTTCATCATGTTCATTCGACTGTAGTCTCATGGTCTTCAGGCGACATGGTCTCAGACTACAAGTCCTGTAGAATGAGGAATTATGTCCTCATTGACCTTTGTCAGGTCTTGTAGAATGAGGAATGAGAACCCTCATGGACCTTCATCAGGTTCATTCGACCGTAGTCTCATGGTCTTCAGGCGACATGGTCTCAGACTACAAGTCCTGTAGAATGAGGAATTATGTCCTCATTGACCTTTGTCAGGTCTTGTAGAATGAGGAATGAGAACCCTCATGGACCTTCATCAGGTTCATTCGACCGTAGTCTCATGGTCTTCAGGCGACATGGTCTCAGACTATAAGTCCTGTAGAATGAGGAATTATGTCCTCATTGACCTTTATCAGGTCTTGTAGAATGAGGAATGATAACCCTCATGGACCTTCATCAGGTTCATTCGACCGTAGTCTCATGGTCTTCAGGCGACATGGTCTCAGACTACAAGTCCTGTAGAATGAGGAATTATGTCCTCATTGACCTTTGTCAGGTCTTGTAGAATGAGGAATGAGAACCCTCATGGACCTTCATCAGGTTCATTCGACCGTAGTCTCATGGTCTTCAGGCGACATGGTCTCAGACTACAAGTCCTGTAGAATGAGGAATTATGTCATCATTGACCTTTGTCAGGTCTTGTAGAATGAGGAATGGGAACCCTCATTGACATTCTTCAGGTCTAGTATAGTGAAAAGTGATGACCTTCTTGGACTTTTATCAAGTCCATTCGACAGGTCCATACGACCGTAGTCACATGGACCCTCATCAGGAGAATGGGTGATAACCTTCATAGACCTTCATCGGGTCTAGTAATATGATAAGGAAAGACTATTGGACCGTTGTCAGGTCTGTAGAGTGAAGACTTTCATAGACCTTCATTTGGTCCAAACGACATTGAAGACTCCCCTGGTCATTTGACCCGTAGTATGAGGATTATCCTAACCTTCATCTGGTTCAGTCGACCGGGGACATCCCCCACGGACTCATGTAGAGTCAAGTTGTAGACATACACATGTCGTATGACTTATATCCTGAACCTCATCTGGTTCAGTCGACCGGGGACATCCCCCATGGACTATTGTCGAGTCAAATAAACTCATGAACCCTCATCTGGTTCAGTCGACCGGGGACATCCCCCACGGACTCATGTAGAGTCAAGTTGTAGACATACACATGTCGTATGACTTATATCCTGAACCTCATCTGGTTCAGTCGACCAGGGACATCCCCCATGGACTCTTGTCGAGTCAAATAAACTCATGAACCCTAATCTGGTTCAGTCGACCGGGGACATCCCCCACGGACTCATGTAGAGTCAAGTTGTAGACATACACATGTCGTATGACTTATATCCTGAACCTCATCTGGTTCAGTTGACCGGTGACATTCCCAGATGACTCTTGTCGAGTCAAATGAAGACATGAACTTCCTTCAGTTCATAGACTTGTCAAATGAAATAACTCATGAACCCTCATCTGGTTCAGACGACCGGGGATATCCCCCACGGACTCATATCGAGTCAAGTTGTAGACATACACATGTCGTACGACTTATATCCTGACATTCATCTGGTTCAATCGATTGGGTACTTCCCCAATGGCTCTGGTAGAGTCAAGTTCATTATCCCGACCATCATCTGGTTCGGTCGACTGGATACTTCCCCAATGGCTCTTAAAGAGTCAAGCTCATAACTTGATATTCGTTTGGCAGCATCAACGCTCGAGTACACCTACATACTATGGCCTCAAGCGACACACGCGTCAAGTACTCTCCAAGTCAAGGACTCCTTGACTTAGAGAGTATGGGACAAACTGTACGGGCCAAATTTGGGCCCAAGGGTAAAATCGATCTTTTACCTCGAGACCGACCAATATCAGACCAAGAAGCCTCACGGGCCCAAGTTCATTGTCATCAAGAGGGCCAACAGGCGCAAAAGATACCAAATCAAGAAACGTCCAGACTCATAAATATCTCACATAACTCGACAGTTTCCAACATCCAACGAACGAGTAATTAAAGGTAATAAATACACACGTTTTCCGAGAGTGTGTATATAAGAGAAGAAAGTCTACGAGAAAGAGGGCTGGACAATCCATAGCTCGATCATATTCAACTTCTAACAACTCTCAGCTTAGTCATATTCTCTCCAGAGCTCTCGGAACCTCCGACCCACTGCCCTCACGGTAGTCAACAGAAGTCAATGTACGTCAAGCCTTGCTCTTCCATTATTTACGACTCGTCTTCACCCTGCGCCCACCACACCGGTGGGTAGTCTACTCCCGCTCACTCTACCTTTGTTTTGCAGGATCGCTAGCGCCCCCAACTACAAATTCTCGATTGTGGACCTCGGGCGAAATCCAGCGTCCACAATGGTAAACATGGGGTCAGTGGACAAATAAAGGGACTGTTTGCCAGATACTTAGAGGATTGTGGAATAGTAAGTCAATTTACTATGCTAGGTAGTCCTGAACAGAATGGTGTGGCCGAAAGGCGGAATCGCACCCTTCAAGAGATGGTAATGAGTATGATGTCTAAAACTAATATCCCAGACTTCCTTTGGGGTGAGGCAATTAAAACGGCCTTATATATCCTCAATAGAGTTCCAAGTAAGTCTGTTTCTAGAACTCCTTTCGAAATATGGAAGGTAGGAAACCTAGCATGAGTCACCTCCGTGTTTGGGGATGTCCTTCAGAAGTACACCTTTATAATCCCACTGAAGGTAAGTTGCAATCCATATCTACTCGTTGCTATTTCATAGGATACCCTGATCATTCTAAAGGCTACATATTTTACTGTAGAGAATGGGGTTATAGGATTGTAGAATCACAAACAGCTAAGTTCTTGGAATTTGATGTGGCTGATAATGATAATCATACAGAAATCTCAAATCAAGGACAACAGACCATAATTGTTCATATACTTATACCCATACAGTCTGAGACCTTGGAACCTACACCTGTGACTAATTCAGTTATGGAGGAGGAACCCATACAGGTAAATGAGGTTCCGCCATTACATGATATAGCTGCAGAGGTTCCATTAAGAAGGTCAATCATGGTAAGGTGGTCTGTTGTTCCCTCTGATTATGAAGTTTATTTAAATGAGATTGATTATGACATAAGCCATTGCACTGATCCAACAACTTTTAAATAAGTTGCTTCTAGTTCTCAATCCAATCTATGGTGGAATGCAATGAGAGATGAAATGCAATCTATGAGATATAATGGTGTGTGGGAGCTTGTTGAATTACCTGAAGGTTATAGACCTATTGGCTGTAAATGGGTCTATAAGACCAATAAAGACTCCAAAGGGAATATTGAGAGGTTTAAAGTAAGATTAGTTGCAAAGGGATTTACTCAGAGAGGAGGAATTGATTATACTGAAATTTTTTCTCATGTATCTTCTAAATATACATTTAGAGTAATCATGGCACTAGTAGCTCATTATGATTTGGAGCTACATCAGATGGATGTTAAAACTGCATTCCTAAATGGAGATTTAAGCGAAGAGGTCTATATGGTACAACCTGAAGGATTTCAAAAAGATGGTGAATATCATCTTGTTTGTAGACTTAAAAAGTCTATTTATGGTTTGAAACAAGCCTCACGTCAGTGGTACCTAAAGTTTGACAATGTAATCTCCTATTTAGGTTTTATGGAAAGTAAAGTTGATAGATGCATATACATCAAGATCAGTGGGAGCAAAAATATCTTTCTCATTCTCTATGTAGATGATATTTTGCTTGCATGTAACGATCTAGGAATGCTGCATGAGGTAAACCAGTCATTGTCTAGACATTTTGATATGAAAGATCTTGGAGAAGCATCTTTTGTTCTGTGTATTGAAATCCACAGAGATAGAACTCAAAAGGTATTAGGTCTCTCTCAGAAAGCATACATTGAGCGGATACTGAAGAGATTCAGTATGCATGATTGTAAATATTGGGATGTGCCAATTGCTAAAGGTGATAAATTGAGCTTGGCACAGTCACCTGAGAATGAGGTTGAGAGAGAGTCCATGAAAGCAGTGCCATATGCTAGTGCAGTAGGAAGCCTGATGTATGCACATGTATGCACTAGACCTGACATTGCATTTGCAGTTGGTGTACTGGGAAGATTTTTATCTAATCCTGGAAAGGAACATTGGACTGCTACCAAGATAGTTTTTCGGTATCTTAAGGGGACTAAATATTACATGTTAATATACAGAAAGGTTGAGAATCTTGAACTAGTAGGGTATACAGATTCTGACTTTGCTGGTTGTTCATATGATAAGAAATCTACCTCAGGATATGTGTTTATGCTAGCATGTGGAACTATATCTTGGAAAAGTGTCAAGCAGACACTTGTAACTTCTTCCACAATGCAGGCCGAGTTTGTAGCATATTTTGGTGCAGCGTCACAGGCTGTTTGGCTATGAAATCTCATTAAAGAATTGTCAGTTGTTGACTCCATTTCTAGGCCTATAAGGTTATATTGTGATAATCTTTCAGTTGTAGTATTTGCTAAAAATAATAAGAATATCACTGGGTCAAAACATATGGAGGTCGAATACTTGACAATTAAGGAGCTAGTTAAGAAAAGTGACATTATGGTAGAGCATATCGGTACAGATGATATGATTGCTGATCCTTTGACCAAAGGTCTTCGACCCATTATTTTTGTAAAGCATGTTGCTTGTATGGGTTTGGTAAGGTCTTTTGATACCTTAGGTTAGTGGGAGGCATCATTGCTCTATGTTATTTTGTTTGTACATTCGTACATGTATTTTGTATTTTGCAATGATTATCTATAAAGTGCATCTTCATTGGAAGATATTTATGTTTATTGTTTGATATATCATTGTGTAAAGTCTTATGATGTGTGTCAATCATAAGCATTGGCTTGTGGCATAAAGTTATAAAGTCTTGTTGGTATGTCTTGTGACACATAAAGTTTATCTTGGGATAATAGAAGACATACATGCTTATATTTAAGCATTGATTTCTCATGTGGCCTGGGCTACATAAGGTAGAGAAATTGGGGACCGATAAGAGAAATAGCACATGTATTTTAGATCATAAAGTGGGTGCTATTGTATCTTACTGCTCTATCACATCTTGTTCATGTCGATATAGTTGTTTGATATACATGACCATGGAAGGGACTATTTTGCATTATAATGTAGGTACCACCATGATTCTATATCTACGATCTTATAGGACGGAATGGTTTACTAGAGTTGTTTCTGAACCAATTTTGGATCCATAAAGTTTTCTTAGCATTAAAACATCAACAATTGATATCGCCCAAGTGGGAGAATGTTAGAATATTTTATTCTAATTATGGGCTTATATTAATTGTGATACATGTTTTAATAAAGCGCTAAGATAATTGGTTTTGTAATAGAAACTGTGAAGCCAAATTGTTTGATCTAATAAAGTGGGCTGCAACTCTATATTATTTGATGTGTGGATATTAGAGCGGACTCTGGATTTGTTATGGGCTTTTGATGGGTGAGCCCATTACACTGCATAAATTAGTGAGCTAAGGTCTCACTCTCACCCCCTATATAACTTACTCGATAAGCTTCTTTTAATTATTAAGCTTTATGTCTCTCTCTTTAATAATAATCATGATAAACATAAAGATAAGTTTATCATAATTATCTCTTCTTTTAATCATTGATTTGATGTAAAGCATTAAGATAAGGCTTACACCAAATCCAAGCAAATTGCATTATTAAAGAAACATTAATGCTTCTCATGCAAGTTAACAAGCTTTTTGCCTTGAGATATAAAGGGAGATTGGGATTATTATTGATATAGTCTTTGAGCATAAAAAACTTGACTATGCAATTAATTAACAATTGCCGAGACTAAGGGAGAGAGAAATTTAAAGCTTGAATAATATTAAGGCATAAGGAAAGCTTAATCAGGGCGAGTAAGTTTCTCACCATCAAGAAATTGGGAGCAGAGGATGATCTCCTCAGTGCAACAAATCAACAGATCTATCAGAATTTCCGCTGCCGATATGGATTCTAAATCAGGTACGCTCCCTAGATCATCCGATTAATTCATTTAATTGTATTCTAAGCTCTTGTGTTAAAGTTCATGTTGCAAATAAATCCTTACAGAACAATCATCAATAATGCTCTTGATGATTCTACGATGTGACATTTTGAGAAATATGCATACTCAAATGCACATACAATCATACATGACGAATCACCATACCAAGTGACAATGTAGCAACTTGTTTTACAACATGGGTATTGTAATTTGTAACAAGAATAGACATTATGTGACCATAGGAATCTATACAATAAAATTTTCTTTGATAATAAGCAACATCTAAAATTTTGGCATGACGCGCTAGGATTATATCAGTCCAAGCTTTTTGGGAATTAGTAAAATATGCCAATCTTCTAAACCAATAAATAATGACCAATTAATATGTAATTTGATGAAGCAACCGAAGGGTTTGATGATAGAACAAACTAATTGATAAAGGTTTCATATGTGTAGCCCTCCTGTCGAATTAAAATTAGGCATTTGCTTGCACGGGGAAGTGGAATTTGATAAATGGGTGTAAAAGATTCATACTATATTTAAACTTATTGATTGTCAAAAGCGAACTAATAATATTTTAATAAATAATTATCCTAAAATTTCAATTTTTTAAAATATGTATTGTATCATAATAAGATCCTAATTTTACTTAGAATTAAAAAATATACTGCATAAGTCCCTAAATATTCTTGAATTGTTGATACAAAGATAATCAAAATTTCTTTACATTCACGTTGCTATCACATACTCTACTTGTAGCGAGAGTCTTGTCTAATCGCCTTATACACAAAGTATAACTTTATTCAAGTTGCTATCACAACATGGCACATTGGGAGGCATTGTGCCATAAACAACAACAACATCAATTGTTACTCTTCAAAGGGTTGGATACCTTAAATATATATAGAATTCCTAAAATATGGGGCTCTAGCCAACCGTCTAGTTCGCCTATACTTAGAATCGCATATGTCAACAACAATATTATTAACCAGTAAATATGTGAGTTGAGCTACCATGTGTTGCCGGAACGTAGTTGGGCCACCATGGGTCATTAAAACATACAACATCTTCGCTATATATTCTAATACTGAAAAGACGTATTTTAGATAAAAGTCCAATAACTATCTATTCTATATATATTTAAATTCAAAACTTTTCTCCAGCTCCTCATTTACCCTCACCCATCCATAAGCTTTTTCTTAATTCTAAAAGATTTTGAACTCTCTCCTTATTTGGTGGAGATTTTAATGGTTGTGAATCACTTTGTCTATTCATTTTCGATAGGTATCCACTTTTTATTTCCCTATGCACTTTTCATTTGTTCATTGTTTTGTAGATACTCATTTGCTCAATTGTCTAAAAGCTGAATCAAATTGAAATAGAAATATTAGCTTTTTCCTTGTGTTTCATGAGAAATTGAGCATTGCAGAGAGCCCGACTATTGAATCAGGATTCCTCTCATGCCCCTCAAATTTTCTTTCAAATTATTCTGTTGTTTAACTTTTTTGTTGAGCAACGTATTAGCGTTGAAAATATTCAACCCAAATATTTTTTAGTGTCAATAGACATTCTTTTAGCGTCAATGTTTTTTGACGCTTGACTTTGTTTTTTGTAGTATTCCATTCGTCATGTTCGTGAATTTCATCTTCAAGGTGGGTTTCTTTTATTTTTTTATTTTTAATATTTTGAAAATATATTTTTGAGTTGAATTAATTTTAAACTGTAATTAATAAAATTTATTCAATCAAAGGAACTTGGAAGAATATTGTCTCTCTTTTCTTTATGATCCAATTCTCTCTCACTTTTTATAATCTATTTGGCTTCAAAAAATTCTTGAGAAATTCATTGATTCTGTTGGAGGGTAGGTTTCACTTCCTCTATTTTAACAAAACAAAAACCAAATGCGAAACCCAGCAAAAAATTCAAATTCTCAAATCTTAAAAATATTAATTTATGTTGCAAGTGTGTGCTATATGAAATTATGGAAACATTTTAAGGATATACTACCTCATTCATTTTTTTAAAATTATTAATTTAGCATGTCGGCCTTAAAATATATTTTTCTGCAATTTTTGGCGTATTTAATGCAACAGTTAAGCTAACAAAAAACTAATATATCTATTTCTCTCATTGCCTTTTTGATAATTTATTTTTAACATGAAATTATTTTTTGGTCATAAAATATGAGTGTAACATGATCTTTATGTTTGTTTTATGGCATATTTGTTCTTAATATGATATTTTTCATTTTTTATTCGATATAACATAATTATATTTAAACACTGTAGGACACAGAAATCGGCGACGCTGTCCTGGGACTCGCGGCCCGGTCGGGAGTACGGAGTAGCCCGTGGGGGACTAAACCAGAGAAATAAAATGGAGTCGCCACCCAGTGTGAACTGGGAAATGATTTAAGGCCGCACTCACCCCTCGCAAGAGAAGACCTCAAATCGTTGGGTTCAGAATGGTCCATTACTTATGCCTCTTGTAATGAAAGGATTTAAGCGATAATATAACCAAGTCTACACAACATACATACGCAAGAATAACCTACATCTAAGTTTGCATACAACATATATCTAAGTTTGCATGCATAAAAGTAAGTGAAATAAAGGCAAACACACAATCTCACGAACACATTAGATAGATAAATGCGAAAATATAAATAGATGATAATTGTCTAAGCGTAAATAATGAAATGATATGATTAATCATGTAGTGCAAAAGAAATGATCAAAGAAGCAAACATGCATGAAATGTGACGAAAAGAAGTTTGTGCACTGTATGTGAATTCGTGTAGCGTTTGAAACACGTTCGAACGGTAAACAGAATGTTCGCGTTCGTATAGCGTTAGGAAACGCGTTCGAACGGGACAAGGCCTGATGCATGATAAAACAAAATATGTGCGCGTTCGAGTAGCGTTCTGAAATGCGTTCGAACGTAAATGAAATAGAATGTCCGCGTTCGTATAGCGTTCGGAAACGCGTTCGAACGGGGTAAGACCTGATGCATGATAAAACAAAATATATACGCGTTCGAGTAGCGTTCGTAAATGCGTTCGAACGTAATGATGCAGAATGCATACGTTCGTGTAGCGTTCAAAAACGCGTTCGAACGAGGTTACCAAAATGGCATCTGAAATGACACAAACACATACATGGATAAACAAATACATAATGTAGGACCTCGTATGCCCGATTGAACATATTTCACATTCAATCGAGTGTACTTCGTCCGACGCGGCAAAACATCAACCTTTAATCCACCATAGTTAGCCCATGCGCACTAGATCACAATACATGAATAAACAAAGAGATAATATGCGAAAAATAAATAACGGAATAATAAAAAGCGCGGCAAAATATTGTGGTAAAGGTAGTCTTTTAGACTTTTTCTCAAATAGAGGACCTTGAAACCAACATAATTAGCCCATGCCCATCAAGTAACAATGCATAAAAGATAAATAAAGCAATAATATGGGATCTTGTATGCCTGATTGAACATATTTCACATTCAATCGAGTGTACCTCGTCCGGCGCGGCAAAACATCGTGGCAAATGTAGCCTTTAGGCATTTCCATCGAATAGAGGACCATTAATCCACCCTAGTTAGCCCATACGCATTAGATTAACAATACAGAAAAAAAAACACATAGAAAATAGATAGTGGAACAATGAACACAAAAATGCCTAAGACATGATAAAGGAATCTGTCCAGAATGTCTGCGTTCATGTAGCGTTCGGAAACGCGTTCGAACGGGGGCGAGGCAGAATATGTGCATTCGAGTAGCGTTCGGGAACGCGTTCGAACGGGATGGTGAAAGTGGCATCCATAATGCAGTAAACACATGCGGGAATGTTTCCCCAAGCGGTACGTGGAGTTGTATCCCAAGTACAGACCACACTACCATCCATTCGAATTCGGCTACGGAATTTATGTCTGGGTTTCCATCCGATATACCACGAGAGGCAACATTCAAGCGTTAACACAATGCAATCATAAAAATGGACATGAAGTATGATAATGCATATAACAACACATAAACAAAGAAAGAAACATGTGAAATGATAAAGACCTAATAATATGAATTAAATGTGCGATAAATAGATAAAGGAATGTTAGAGAAAGATGTGACCAAGAATTTGGTCATCTTTGATATAGGACCTCGCACACCCGGTTGGACATATTTCATGTCCAACCGAGCGTGCCGCATCCAAACTACAAAATAAAAAGCAATAAAGGGTGCCCTCAGGTCTTACCTTTTAAGTTGCTCCTCAGAAGTGCGTTACGTCGTCACCGGAAGGGTTAATGCTCCGTAACTTTTCTGGTTTTCTGGTCCAATATTTTCCCTTGCTGTTTCGCTGTTTTCGCTGCTGTTTTCTCAGTCTTTGCTACTATTTGGTGGTTATTTTAGGACTGGTTTTGATGATTTTAGGACTGGTTTTGATGATTGTTTTATGGGTAGTTTTCAGTGATGTAAGAGACTGTTTTGGGCTGCAGTTTTTGGTAATGTAGGGGGCTATTTTGGGTGTGATTTTCGGTAATGTAGGGGCTGTTTTGGGTGTGATTTTTGGTAATGTAGGGGCTATTTTTGGGGGTGATTTTCGGTGGTGCAAGAGCTGATTCTTGTTGTAATTTTCGGTGATGCAGGGTTGGTTTTTTTTGTTGTGTTTGCGTGAATGAGCTCTAGAGAGATGAGTCAATGTCTAAGGGGGAATAGGGTTGGCTTGGGTCTCTTTTTATAATGGTGAGCCTAGGGTTTCATTGTGTGTGTATTACTTAAAAAGGGAATAAAATCAAGTAAATATGTGGTGTATTTAATTTAATTATTTAAGGAAGTGATCTTGTGTATTTTTGGTGGGGGAATATATTTAATTTAGGAGGTGATTTATTTTAGTTTAGGAAAATGATTTAAGAGATTTGATTTGATTTATTTAGTTTAGAAATGTGATTTTTTTGGATTTTAACATGTGTTTAATGTGTTAATTATTTTTGGATTGGTCTTGGTGGGCTAAATGGGCTTTGGATGGGCTTGGGCGTGTGGCTAGCAGTAAAACAGAAATATCGATGGTCGTTCGAACGCTTATTCGGACGCTACATGAACGCCTGCAATCTGTTCGTCGTTCGAATGTGTTTCTGAACGTGGCACGAACGCACATACAGTGAACATGTGAATTAAATCTGATGACATACTTATTTCCCTTCCGACATCCGTTTCCCACGACTTTTTAACTTATCGGGTAGTGCCTCCGACCGAGGCTCATCATCGGGCTCATGTAAAAATACAAGTGTCTACGGTCGCCCCCACTTTGATGGGACTTGTGCAGTGTGTGATAATAACAATTCTATCAAAGGCATGCATGCATTTTTACTTACTTCGGTTGTCGGCTGTCGTACTTACCTGCTGCTTTGCGAGATGCTTCGAACTGAGTTGATGTTAGAGGATGGTTCATTTCCGAACCGTTACTGATGTGAGGTGGTTCATTTCTGAACCGTTACTGGATGAGATGGTGGTTCATTTCCGAACCGTTACCGATGAGAGATTGTTCATTTCAGAACCGTTACTTGATAGATGGTGGTCCATTTCCGAACCGTTACTTGCTGAGATCTTGGTCCATTTCTGAACCGTTACTTGTTGAGATGGTGGTCCATTTCTGAACCGTTACTTGCGGAGATGGTGGTCCATTTCCGAACCATTACTGATGAGATGATGGTTCATTTCCGAACCGTTACCGATGAGAGATGGTCCATTTCCGAATCGTTACTTGATAGATGGTGGTCCATTTCTGAACCGTTACTTGCTGAGATGGTGGTCCATTTTCGAACCGTTACTTGTTGAGATGGTGGTCCATTTTCAAACCGTTACTGATGAGATGTGGGTCCATTTCCGAACCGTTACTTGTTGAGATGATGATCCATTTCCGAACCGTTACTGATGAGATGTGGGTCCATTTCCGAACCGTTATTTGTTGAGATGGTGGTCCATTTCCGAACCGTTACTTGTTGAGATGGTGGTCCATTTCCGAACCGTTATTGAGTTGTTCGTCTTTTCCACTTTTTCATTTTTTTCTTCGAAACCTGTGAACAAAACAAAAAAAATGTGTGTATGTGACGTGTATGCATGTATGCATGGATGTATTTCCTATTCTGATGGGTTAAGCCTTATTTGTGCTCTTTGGTGCCCATTGCCTACGAAAGTCTTTGATCGCCCCCTGGGCCTGCTTTTTGTTTCCTTCTGCCAGTTCTACTCTGGTGATTGATCAGTTTTCTTTTGTCCCATGACTCAAGATTCTGTTTTGTCCCTTATTCGCGAGGTGGTAGACCGGTCGCCCCCAGACTTGGTTTAGCTTTCTGCTCTTCGCTTTTTGCATTAGGTCAAAGTAGATCATGTGATGCGTTGTCCCGTACTGTCATACCATATTACTCTCTTTTACGAGATAAGCCCAATAGTTGTACATATTATTGCCCTCAAAGGATGCTCAGTGTCAAAACCAGAGAGCCTTCAAAGTACTCGATGCAACTCAAATCCGACCGTTTGAATAAATGATCTGAATCAGACTTAAAGTGTGTGTGTGCTAAGGTTCTTTTACAGCTTGATCCTTATGTAAGCCTAACTCGATGATTTTGTTTCAAAGGATAGGATCAATGGGTCAAACCAACATAGATGTCTTGACCATGCTCTGCAATTACTTCTTCGTACTCAAAGTTATATGATTTTATTTTTCTTTTCTTTCGTCTTTTTTTTACACACCTACCCTTTAAGGTAGCATTTCTCCTCATGGTGGTCCTAATACTCTTCCATTGGTAGCTTCACGCTTATTAGTTATAGGTGGTTTATATTTTCTTCTTTATAGACTTTTCTTTGGTTTCCAACCATACCAAACATCGTAACACAAGTAAGTCAGGATGAACATCTAAGTGAACGGTCATTCATCGACCCGTACTCTCTTCAACTAGTCATCTTGCCGACTACTCAGGCTTTCACTGCTAAGATCCTACAATTAAGTGCTCGCGAGTCTAGTCGAGATCAACCACTCAAAATATCGGATGAGAACACATCTCGCACTTATCGTTTCTAAGGTTTCACCATAAAGCAAACAATTTCATCATCAGACTAATGCTTAATTATTAAGGATAAAAACTCGAACAAGTAGGCAAAATCAATGTCTTTATTATTAAAATGCAGGATTGCAATCAAATAAATCAGAGAAATAAACGTCTGCAGCATTGCCTACTTCCTCAGCCTATGGTTCTTCACTGCTGTTATCCCTTATCCCAACGCAAGAAGCCTGATGGTTGAGAGTTTGGAGGAAAAAGGTTTCGGGTAGGCCGGAGTTGATCATGTAGGTGGGTGGTGGAACAGAGTGATAGTTAGGTAAGGGGTTTCTGTGTGTGTTGGGTTGTTCTTTTTCTGGATCGGGTATTTTATGGGCGTCAATAAGTTTTGGATCTCATGCCTAAGGCAGGTGCAGTTGTCAGTTTCGTGGCCTTTCCTCTGATGGAAGTGACAATATAGGCTTAGGTCAAGGTATCGGGGCACAGGGTTTGGAAGTGGTTTAGGTTCTAAGGGATTTAGGAGTCCTTGCCATTTCAGTTCTTCAAACACCTCTTACAATCTACCAAAATTGGAGAATCGCTTGTTTCTGATAGGGGCGACCTCAGAGGGAGTGGGCTTGGTCTCTGAAGGTCTCATGATGAGTGGTAATTATATCACTATTTCTCACTCATTTGACCTAATATTTTGTATAGTTTCTTGAGTTTTGTGAATATTTTGATGTGTTTTGTGTTATTTTGTAGATAAATAAAGTTTTAGGACTCTCTGGAGGTGATTTGGGCCAAAACAGTGAAAATTGGAGGAAAATGGCAAAATGGTCATTTTGCGCGTCGCGACGCGCAAGCCTTTGGCGTCGCGACGCCTAACGTACGCCGAACAGTGCTAACATGCGCCGGGTCCACAAGTCAGAATCTGAGGAAATTTGACTTTACTAACATGCGTCGTGCCACGTGTCACCATCACAGTCGATCTGCTAACGTGCGTCCTGCCACGTGTCATCATCCTACGGTGCCGACAGTCGCCATCGCCACGTGTCACTCCACATGTCAGCCACATCATCAGTTGACCGAGTCAACGTGCCACCTCACTGCCACGTCATCATCAGCCAATCACGAAGTGCCACGTGTCGCAATTCTATGGTGCCGACAGTCACTTTGCCACGTGTCGCCACGTCAGCGCCAATTATTGACAAACTAATCCGAAATCTACACGTGGCGGATAAGAATCTGAGCCGACCAATCAGAAGCCGCCACGTGTCACAATAATTGAGCTTCAACCACCTTGCCACGTGTCACCTTATCACCTTATCCGGAATCGCCACAAGTCATCACCTCAGCCTGCTACGACCAAAAAGCCCTTGGCGTCGCGACGCCAAAAGCCCATCCGTGCCTATAAATTCAGCTCGATTTCAGATGTCAAATCATGCTTTCCTTGAGTTTTGTAAGGACTCTACGGATTGCATCTTGTGCGTTTTAGTTTTTGTAATTTTAATTTAGCATTTTTACTTTTAGTATTTTTAATTATGCACTTTTACTTTTTGTAATAAAATTATTTACTTTTTTACTTTATGTTTTGTAGTTAATTTACCGCTGGGGTAAAAGGGAAACATTTAATATAATTATCTAGGTAAATCTCACTTAATTATAATTTTACCGGATTAATTAATGGCAGACTTTATTACCGCGTATATGGTCGGTCTAAATATAAATAACTTTACCCCCGCCTATATGGCTGGTCTTTATGTGACAGATAATTACCGCCTATATGGCTGGTGTAATTGGACTAAATGGATTACCGCCTATATGGCTGGTTTTAAATGTTTAACATTATTAATTCCTGAGAAAGCAGAACATAAAATAATTTATATTTTATAATAAGTGAGATTCCTAGATAAGAAATATTAATTGTGGATCCTCTAACCCCATCATTTTATTCTAGGGAAGTGATGAAACACAATATTACTAGACTTAATAATTGATTTAATTATTTATTGGGTAATTCTTTAGTTTGTTTATTGAGTCTTAAGCTTAATGCTTCTTGTTGTATGATCACCAATAAGATTGATGTGGTAAACTTAAAATGAACTAGACATAGGGATTTTAGGTTTCGGTCTTAGATTCAATAGCACACGATCTTCCTTGAGGATAGATAACCCTTTAATAGATTTCCTTACAGGATAGACATATACCTGTCGGACGGGGGTAGCCTGTAGGCATTGCATTTTTGCATATCAGCCCGATGATAGTCTCGTATGGAGACACTACCTCTTTAGTTGTGAAAGCCGCGTGAAACGGACGTTGGAAGGGTAAAGTTGGAAATTAACATTTTGTCAGATTTAACTCGCTTGTTTCGCTTCGGGTTCGCTTGTTGGACCTCTGTTTTTAAACACACCAAACCCATTAAATCACATCCAAAAATAATTAAAACATTTAAAACACATCTCACAAATTAAATAATTAAAACATTTAAAATACATGTCACAAATTAAATTAAAACTAATTAAATTAAACTTAAATTAAATTAAATTAAATCACATCCCTAAACTAAATAAATCCAATTAAATTAATAAAACACATGTCACAAATTAAAATTCATTTCCCAAATTAAAATATTCAAATTAAATTCCATAAATAACATTCCTAATTAAATAAATCACATTCCTAATTTAATTAAATCACCTACCATTTAAATAAATCTCATGGATTACTTGCCTAATTAAACTAAATCATATCCTTAACTAAAAAGAAAAATCAAATCAATTCCCTTAATTAAAGATTTCCCCAATCACATTTTAATTAAAAGAATATCTCACAAATCATATTCCTTCCCCCAACAAGGTAAAACCCATCCCCTTGCCTATAAAAATAACCCATCTCCACACAATTCAAACCCTGGCACATTCACGCAAATCACAAGGAATTTCACAGCTGATTCACGCCCAAAAGCCTCCCAAAAATTCACTCCATATTTCCTTTTGCCCCTCCACACGTCTAGTAGCCTTCACGTGAGCAGCAGAGCAAGACCCTCAACACGTTGCCTCTTCACGCGTCTTCACCCACTTAGTTTAACAACACGTCCCCACTACTCAACGCCACCATTAACCTTCAAACATAAGCCCTTTAAAACGCAAGCAACTAGCCCACTCAACGCCATCTACCTCACGTCCATAGCTAACACAAACCAACACGTCCCACACACCCACAAAGAGCCACGCACCAACCCTTTAATGCAAGCCACAAGTCCTCACAAATCTTCCCATTTTACCCACGCCACAGACCTGTATTCCCCCACAGCCTCACATTGTTAGCCAATTCATCCGTCACACTTGCCCCCTTCAACGCCACCCAAATAAACCTTAAACTGCCACCCAAATCAACCTTAAACTACCACCCAGATAACCTTAAACAGTCCCCTAAGACTGCACTAAAAACAGTCCCAAAAGCTTCCCCAAAACAGTCCACAAACCGCAGCCCAAACCAGTCCAAATAAACCACAAAACAGTCCCCTAATTAACCCAAAACAGTGACAAGAAAATACAACAAAAACACACAGCAAAACGGAGTGAAAACAGCAGCCCGAACGGCAAAACAACGAGGAAAGATGTTGAGTTGGTGAACCAAAAGAGTTGCGGATCATTCACCCTTCCAACGGACGTGTAACGCCCTTTCGTGAGACAACAAAAGAGGTTAGACCTGAGGGCACCTTCTTACTTATCTTCTTTCGTTTTATTTTATTTATTTTAAAATATTATTGCATGAGAGTCGTTTGAGGCATGATGTGATTGTTGGATGAGCGGGATGTGTGTTCCCTTTTGTGGTATATCGGATGGAAACCCGGACATAAATTCTGTAGCCGATTCCGAATGGACGGTATTGCGGTCTGCACTCGGGATACAACGCCACGTACCACTTAAGATGCACGTATCTCGTCTCATCCAAATTTGTATTTGAGCATGTTATAGTCTTTAGGTTATTTGTTTATTATTTAAAGCATGGTTTAATTTAGTTTGTTATTTATTTGTTAAAGCATGTTAGGTTGTTCATTATGCATGTTCTTAGTTTATGATGTGTTTGGGTAATGATTTATACATGTCGATTTAATGGTTCAATATGCTTGTTGTGTTACATTGTGTGGAGTTATTTGGATGAAAGCATGTTAGATCTAAGTACCCTTGAGCATGATTATTGAGTAGACTCGGTTGATTAATTGCACAAATCATATCATCACAAGTGACATAAGTAAGGGACCATTCCGAACCCAACGGTTTGAGGTCTTCCCTTGCGAGGGGTGAGTGCGGCCTTAAATCTTTGTCCCGGTTCACACCGGGTGGCGACTCCATGTTATTTCGTACTTCCCAACTAGGTCGCGAGCCTAGAACAGCGTCGTCAGGTTCTGTTGTCTACATAGCCATAATTGGAACTTAATCTTAATGAATCCATGTAATTTGGTTGACATAGACATATGGTTCAATTGGGTTATACTGGGTATTTGCGTCTGACCATCGACATTGGCTTTTGCATATTTTCGTGTTCCAGGTTAGCAATCTGATTTATTACACATAAATAAGAGAATCAATTCATCTTTATAATAATATTGTGTGGAGTCACGACCATAGATCTTTGAGTTTTTTCTTTTATTTTCCTTAGTATTTTCTTTTGAGTCTGTTTTTATTTTAATTAGCAAATTCACATTCAACCAACCAAAAGCAATCAAACAATCATTCTTTTCTCCCTATAATTAGATACATGTAAATAAATAGTATCAATATTTAATAACAACAGTAGGAATTAAGTCCTCGTGGGATCGATATTTTTATACTACTTGAATGATACGTGCGATTGCGTTATACGTGTGTGTTTACGCCGGTCATCCCCTAATGATCTTTTTATTCCGGTTGCAGAACCTCCTATTATTGGCTATATAGGGTACGATCAATAACTGGCCACAGCGTTATTCAAAACTTGTAGTTGCTCGGTAATTTTGGTTACTTTGGTCTCCAATTGATCCAGACGGGAAACCTCATTATCTGACTCGTTCATGTTTTCTAACTATTTTTTTAATAAGTCTTCCTTCTTTTCTAACCCAACAGATATCTATGATGACTGTTGAAACTATGAGTTAGCATGATGCGAGTATACGTGCGATGCATGAGATATATAAGATACATGTGGTTATCAACACAGAATATATCCTTCCGACCTTATTTCTCCCACACTCGTGGCAAGCCTATTTTTGGTTCTAAGTATGGCTTATCATATGCACCGATGCAAGGTACATAAAATCTCTCTCTCCTATGCGACGGGGTGAACCTCGGCTACTTTGGTCACTTTCCATCGGTAAAAGACAAAGACCTCCCATTAACAACATGGACTAAGCCTATTATGGGATCAAGTCATTGTCTAGAAACAACGAATTGGGCTTTCAGCAACCGTGGTCATGGGGATGAACTTAGAAGCATCCAAAATTATACAAATATGTTATAACAAGGCGTCCTTTCTGATGAAAGCCGGTGCGGATATCAGACTCATGCTTCTGACATAATTGGATCGTATTTGGACTTTCTAAGCCCACCAAGGTTTCATACAAGTTGGCCCGTTATCATTTCAAAGCATTCAATCATATTATTGCGAGGTGTAAACTTGTCCCAGTTGAAAAAGGTCCAACAGGTTTATACTTTTGCAATAACGTCGTTAAACAACTTCAAATGATAGGGGGACCAAACACAAAGTGGCCCATCGACATTTTAGAAACTTTTGGCCCAATCGTCATAAGGCAAAAACTCGTCCCAGTTTAAATGGCCCAACAAGTTCACATCTCATGACAAGAAGTCCAACTGAATCCAAATGATGATGGTCCCAAACACAAGCATAAGAGGGTGGCTTCTATAGGTCATACAACTATGGTTCACATGTGGGTTTATAGGAGTGTAGACAAAGGCTCCCGTCGGCGAAGGATTGGCCACAACTAGGTCTCCCCACTCAAGGGTTCGAGCGACCAAGTGAGCGCACCTTTTTCATACCCTAAGGTTCGTGCCAACGAGTGATGATACATGAATGACTGTCAAATGGATTTCTTATTGAAGATTCCCCAGAGGGAGGGTGGAGCGAACTCTCTTAAATACCTTTGTCTCTTAGGCTCTTATCACCTTGGTGACAGGAATAAACAATAGGTCCTCCAAATTAGTCCATCACGGTAAGCTTCGAGTAAATGATTATCTAGGTGTCTTCACAGCTTTTCCTTTCAGCTATAGAAAGGTAATGAATGAAGGAAGACATCAAACCATTACCTAGCTCTAATAATGCCTTTGGTTAAACCCATTGGACCCAACCCACTTGTAGACACGGTTAACTAAAGCAAGAATCACAAACATTACAAGACATTATTTCGAGGTCGATTCTCTATCCCCAGTGGAGTCGCCAGACTGTAGGATACAAAAATCGGCGATGTTGTCCCGGGGCTCGCGGTCCGATCGGGAGTACGGAGTAGCCCGCGGGGGACTAAACCGGAGAAATAAAATGGAGTCGCCACCTAGTGTGAACTTGGAAATAATTTAAGGCCGCACTCACCCTTCGCAATGGAAGACCTCAAACCGTTGGATTCGGAATGGTCCATTACTTATGCCTCTTGTAATGAACGGATTTAAGCGATAATATAACCAATTCTACATAATATACATACGCAAGAATAACCTACATCTAAGTTTGCATACAACCTATGTCTAAGTTCGCATACAACCTATATATAAGTTTGCATGCATAAAAGTAAGTGAAATAAAGGCAAACACACAATCTCATGAACACATTAGATAGATAAATACATAAATATAAATAGATGATAATTGTCTACGCGTAAATAATAAAATGATATGATTAATCATGTAGTGCAAAAGAAATGATCAAAGAAGCAAACATGCATGAAATATGACGAAAAGAAGTTTGTGCACTGTATGTGCGTTCGTGTAGCGTTTGAAACGTGTTTGAACGGTAAACAAAATGTTCGCGTTCGTATAGCGTTCGGAAACGCGTTCGAACGAGACAAGGCCTGATGCATGATAAAACAGAATATGTGCGCGTTCGAGTAGCGTTCTGAAACGCGTTCGAACGTAAATGGAACAGAATGTCCGCATTCGTATAGCGTTCGGAAACACGTTCGAACGGGGAAAGACCTGATACATGATAAAACAAAATAGATGCGCGTTCGAGTAGCATTCGTAAACGCGTTCGAACGTAACGAGGCAGAATGTATACGTTCGTGTAGCGTTCAGAAACGCGTTCGAACAAGGTTACCAAAATGGCATCTGAAATGACACAAACACATACATGGATAAACAAATACATAATGTAGGACCTCGTATGCCCGATTGAACATATTTCACATTCAATCGAGTGTATTTCATCCGGCGCGGCAAAACATCGTGGTAAAGGTAGCTCCACCCTAGTTAGCCCATGCGCACTAGATCACAATGCATGAATAAACAAAGAGATAATATGCGAAAAATAAATAACGGAATAATAAAAGGCGCAGCAAAATATCGTGGTAAATGTAGTTTTTTAGAATTTTTTCTCAAATAGAGGACCTTGAAACCAACATAATTAGCCCATGCGCATCAAGTAACAATGCATAAAAGATAAATAAAGCAATAATATGGGACCTTGTATGCCCGATTGAACATATTTCACATTCAATCGAGTGCACCTCGTCCGGCGCGGCAAAATATCGTGGCAAAGGTAGCCTTTAGACATTTTCGTCGAATAGAGGACCCTTAATCCACCATAATTAGCCCATGCGCATTAGATTAACAATACAGAAAAAAACACATAGAAAATAGATAGCGGAACAATGAACACAAAAATGCCTAAGACATGATAAAGGAATCTGTCCAGAATGCCCGCGTTCGTGTAGCGTTCGGAAATGCGTTCGAACGGGGGCGAGGCAGAATGTGTGCGTTCGAGTAGCGTTCGGGAACACGTTCGAACGGGATGGCGAAAGTGGCGTCCATAATGCAGTAAACACATGCGGGAACATTTCCCTAAGCGGTACGTGAAGTTGTATCTCAAGTACAGACCGCACTACCGTCCATTCGGATTCGGCTACATAATTTATGTCTGCGTTTCCATCCGATATACCACGAGAGGCAACATTCAAGCGTTAACACAATGTAATCATAAAAATGGACATGAAGTATGATAATGCATATAACAACACATAAACAAAGAAAGAAACATGTGAAATGATAAAGACCAAATAATATGAAATAAATGTGCGATAAATAGATAAAGGAACGTTAGAGAAAGATGTGACCAAGAATTTGGTCATCTTTGATATAGGACCTCGCACACCCGGTTGGAAATATTTCACGTCCAACCGAGCGTGCCGCATCCAAACTACAAAATAAAAATCAATAAAGGGTGCCCTCAGGTCTTACCTTTTAAGTTGCTATTCGAAAGTGCGTTACGTCGTCGCCGGAAGGGTTAATGCTCCGTAACTTTTCTGGTTTTCTGGTCCAATATTTTCCCTCGCTGTTCCGCTGTTTTCGCTGTTATTTTCTCAGTCTTTGCTACTATTTGGTGGTTATTTTTAGGACTGGTTTTGATGATTTTAGGACTGGTTTTGATGATTGTTTTAGGGGTATTTTTCAGTGATGTAGGGGACTGTTTTGGGCTGCGGTTTTTGGTAATGTATGGGGCTGTTTTTGGTGTGATTTTTGGTAATGTAGGGGCTGTTTTGGGTGTGATTTTCGCTAATGTATGGGCTATTTTTGGGGGTGATTTTCGGTGGTGCAATGGCTGATTCTTGTTGTAATTTTCGGATGCAAGGGTTGGTTCTTGTTGTTGTGTTTGTGTGAATGAGCTCTAGAGAGAGGAGTCAATGTCTAAGGGGGAATAGAGTTGGCTTGAGTCTCTTTTTATAATGGTGAGCCTAGGGTTTCCTTGTGTGTGTATGGCTTAAAAAGGGAATAAAATCAAGTAAATATGAGGTGTATTTAATTTAATTATTTAAGGAAGTGATCTTGTGTATTTTTGGTGGGGGAATATATTTAATTTATGAGGTGATTTATTTTAGTTTAGGAAAAGGATTTAAGAGATTTGATTTGATTTATTTAGTTTAGGATGGTGATTTGTTTGGATTTTAACATGTGTTTAATGTGTTAATTATTTTTGGATTGGTCTTGGTGGACTAAATGGGCTTTGGATGGGCTTGGGCGTGTGGCTAGCAGTAAAACAAAAATACCGATGTTCGTTCGAACGCTTATTCGGACGCTACACGAACTCCCGCAATCTGTTCGTCGTTCGAACGTGTTTCTGAACGCGGCACGAACGCACATGCAGTGAACATGTGAATTAAATCTGATGACCGACGTCTGTTTCCCTCGACTTCCACAACTTACCGGGTAGTGCCTCCGACCGAGACTCATCATCGGGCTCATGTAAAAATACAAGTGTCTACAAACACTCATCCCGCGACCTTTAAACTAGTTAACATTAAAAATAATCTTAACAATTCAGGTGTTGTTAATATATCCCTTAACAGTTAAAACAAGAGTTATTGAACTTTAAATTTTTACAATTAAGTTTGAAATCATTTAATACAAACTTAAAATATTTATTCTTAAACCTGAAATTTAATAGCATTAAACTTGAAAAATAAATCTCTTATACTGCTGTATACGTATTATGGGAAGTCCTTGTCAACTCTTTCATGAAAAGAAGCAAAATCAAAATTAAAATTAAATTTATTTGTTGACTGTGAATGTCCATTACATTAAAAATCCATTTTAAGGCCGGCTAGAAGCTAGCTTTTAGCTTTTAGCTTTTAGCTTTTAGCTTTCTGCTTCCCCAGTAATTTCATTATCTTGGCTGCAACTTGTTAATTAATCAATTACCATGATCCAGGCATGCATATTGGAAATAATGTTAATATCATCCCATAATTTATTTATTTTTAAAAATAGATTCCTTGACCTTTCCCCCAAAAAAGTGCCCCAAAAAATATGGTTTGATGATAAATGATTTAATAATTGGTTGTCAAGTCATGTATTCGAGTTTAGTGAGTTCATTTCTAATAAGAACATAAGGCAGCCGATGACTTTATTTTATCCACTTAAGCTCGGGTCGGGTGGTTTGATAGCGGGTTTCCAACGTTTCAAAAAAAAACTTTACAGTTTGCAGTTTGTAGGAAGCACTATTATATTTTTGCCCAAACTTATAGATAGCCGGTTTCGTTATGCATTTAGCTATATTAATTGTATGTTTTGAAGTACTTAAAATCATATCAAAAAAAATTCTCAAGATTAAAATTATTTGAGATCCTTTTAATTACTAACGTTCTCAAATTGACCCCAACACAACTGGATTTTTTTTTTTTGATTTTCTATTTATTCAAAAATATATTTAATTAACCAATTAAGTGTCCTTAAGTGCAATTGATCAAGCACAAGTATATGTTATGTCTTATATGAATCTATCTTTTGATTCTAACACCCACATGTCCTTGGCCTTTGGATTTGGGAATATGTACGTAGCTATGCAAAAATCACTTCCTTTATCAGTGTTTTCAGAATAAGACCGGGGATCGAACCGGTGATGTAAAAAGTTTAATGGGCCACTGATTCGACTGGTTGAACCGTGTCAAAAAAATGGACAAAATCAGCTTACATAATAAATAATTTTATTTAATTAAAAAATATAAAAAAAAATTGGATCTATTCGATTTTGGCTGGTTTTGACCAGTTTTTTATTAGATCGATTTTTTACATATGACCGGATCGGACTCACGATTGATTCCCGATTCGACCGGTCGAACCGGCCAATCCGGTCCGGTTCTGAAAACTATATGACTTTTATTTGCTTAGTTACCTAAATGCAGAAAGTTTGCAAGTGTGTGCTAACTCAAAACTACTTTTGCTCTTCCACCCAAAATAAAAAATGTCAGGCAAGAAATGGGTTTCCAACATTATATAAAATTCACATGAACCTAACATGAGTACGTGCATCCGAACGATATAAAATCCACATGAACTTGACCTGAGAATGGTTTTATATATATATATAGAGAGAAATAAATCTGACTTTCTACCTCCACCTTCTAGTCTTCCATTGACTCTTTTGAGTGTTTCCTAAGCGATTCTGGTGTGATATTTGCACATGCACCTTTATGATTGTCAAAGATATGATATAAATATTAGTTGTTATGTAATTAATATTGGTTCATTTGTAATACCTATATAAAGGAAATTTGTAATTCATATTGAAATTAAAAAAAAGTAGTATATTTTTCTTCATCTATCATATTTCGATTTCTAATATAGTATCAGACGTCTGAGTTTCGATCTTTGAATATCTCATTGTCCCTGTTTCTAGACATGTCTTATCTCATTGTCCCTGTTTCTAGACAAGTCTTATCTCATTGTCCATGTTTTCAAACATGTCTTATCTCATTATCCATGTTTTCAAACAGATCTTATCTCATTGTCTTTGTCTCTAAACATGTCTTATCTCCTTATCTCTGTCTCCAAACAGGTCTTATCTCATTGTTCATGTCTCCAAACAAGTCTTATATCCTTGTCTCTGTCTCCAAACATGTATTATCTCATTGTCTTTGTCTCTAAACAGGTGTATCTAAGCTCTGATGATCAAATAACTGATATATTCACCAAGTTTTTTCTGCATGGCTGTTACGCAACCCTCGTTTCCAAACTCAATCTGGTTTCCTCACTACCATCTTGAGTATGAGGGGGGATGTCAAAGATATGATATTGTTGTTAGTTGATATGTAATTAATATTAATAAATATGATATTAATGTTAGTTGTTAATTGTTATGTAATTAATGTTAGTTGTTAGTTATTAGTTGTTATGTAATTAATATTGTTTCATCTATATAAAGATAATTTGTAATTCATATTGAAATTAAGAAAAGTAGTACATTTTTTTCTTTCTTCTATCATATTCGGTTTCTAATAATGATTAGCCCCTATTATTAAAAAATAAAGTGGTGCTAACTTAGTTGCCTTATTTTCACATATTTATATCTATTTTCTTCTTATTATTTAAAATTTGATTATGAGGACTATTCATTGGTTGAAAATATTTTCAACCAAATATTACGAAGTCAATTCGGTCCAATTTAAGTTTGGTTATTCAAATTAATATTCCATAATATTTCATGCATGCAGAAAAGAGTGTAAATCTTTTCTTGTGTATATGTGAGGGGTGCTTTTCTTTCGATTTTTTAGAAACAAATTTTGTCTGATTTGAGCTTAGGTATCCAAACTATACAATAGCATCATTATTTATATAGAGGACCCGATATATTTTGATTGTAAATATAATCATATTATAATATAAAAATAGAAAGTAAGAAAGAAAGAAAAAACTTGAGTTAAACATTTATTTAAGAGATTATTATTTTTTATTCACTTATGCTTTCATTTTGTCTTTGTGAAACTAAGTTATCTTGAGAATGATTTAATAGTTTGGTTAAAGCAAAATTATATGTATGTGTCTTTAATGAGTGTGACTTGATGGTATAGGGTTTAGGATCTGATCTTCAGATCTTGCATTCGAATCCAGAGAGTACGTTTATTGTAAGAGTTTATGATAGTATGAGATTTTACTTGCTCCGCTTAAGCCCGAAATGGATGGTTTGGCGGCGTGATTTCTAACGATTTCAAAAAAAAATATGTATATATATATAGACCCGGCCGGCGGTTCGGTTCCGGTTCGGAACCGGCCGGTTTCCGGTTCCACACTTAAGTGGAACCAGAACCTTGAACCGACCGGTTCGGTTCCAAACCTTTTTTTTTTTTTTAATTTTGAAAATTATTTAGAATAAATGAGATTAATTTTATAAATAAAAAAAATTATTACATTGAAGAGCTTGAGCTTAAATTTTTAAAAATTTAAGTTGCCTACGTATCCTCCAAGGGTGAGAGGAATCAAAGCTCACGTAGTTCCATTACAATTTTAAGACATATCCCCTTTGTAAAATGTAAATTACAATTTTACAATTATCAATCATCATTATCAGTTGATCCTTCGGCTCCGGTTCCGCTTGCACTTGTTGCACTTGCAGATGCATTATGGAACAAATCTTCAAAATCATCGGGGGCATCTTCTTGTTGTCTCAGATCAGCTCGAGTCCAATCATCCACACAAGTTGTTGCTTCTAGAGTGCTTGGATGTAATGAAGATCGCCTAACTTCCAATATATTACCTCCTAAGCTGATGGCTTGCTCAACCGCAACGGTGGAAATATGTGTTGTCAATATCTCTTTAGCAATAATTGATAAAACATGATATATATTTTGATGCCGGTTCCACAATTCAAGGATTTTAAAATTTTTACTGCATAAACTTTCATTAGAAAACTCAAAATTTGTAGATAAATAATTATCTAATTCAGGGTTATTGGTTGTCGTATCCCTAGCTTTTTTAATAAAAAAAAAACGGCTCCTTGCCCCCAACGGGGGCAGGTTTTTTATTTTTTAATTTTTTTTTAAACGGTTCCAACCGAACCAGTCGGCCACGGTTCCGGTTCCGGACGGCTCCGAACCAGAACCGTGGCCGGGTCTATATATATATATATATATATGTATGTATATATGAATGTATGTATATAATGTATGTATGTATGTATATATGAATGTATGTATATAATGTATGTATGAATCTTTACATCTCCAACAAACTAATAAATTTTCCATTTAATCATGTTCTTGTTTATAATTAAATTCATTTATGCAGAAAAGTGGCAGATACAATAAAATTCATTTACAATTAGATTTTGCTTTGTATATAGTTTGATAATAAAAGATCTATGATCTGTTGACTTGTCACTCTCATATAATTTATAAATAATATTTATGAATGGAGTTCATGGTGAACAAATTATTGCAAGAGGGTTTAATTTCAATTAATTTATAAGTGGTCACAGAAACTAATTGTCAATATTATTCTTCAATGAAATTTACTGTATCATCAAGTAGCTAGGCTATTATATGTATTTATTGCAAAGTCAAATCTATGTAAGTTGTGCTAGCTTCAATCTTCTTACCATGTCTATTTTATTTTTCATGAGTGATATCAACTCAAGTGTATATTTAGGATTCAGGTGGTCTAGATTTATAATTGTTTTAGAATAAAATCAGTAGCTGTGGTGGAGTACAAGTGAGAGATCAGTATGACCAAGTTTTTTTTTTTTTTTTTTTTTTTTTTTTTTTTTTAAATTTAAGTAGAAGCATTAGATTAAAAACACAAAAAGATTCAAATGTTGAGGAATTTTTTAAATAAGGGAAAAAAAAAACAGTGGTTATCAAATACGACACCCCTTATTCTTCATTGTAAATCTCAAATTTTCGATTATACCCCCAATTTCCATTGTAATTTTTAATAAATACATATACATACATACATACATAAAATTCGAGAGCTTAATCAAGTAATTAAAATTTGGATAATATGGTAATTAGTGGAATCTGCCAATAGGTAGAGTTAAATTTGAATGGTGACCCACCAAATGGAGGTTGAGGATTAGGTGAGGTCATGGATGATAGTGATGAATTTGAAGAGAAAGAAGAAGAAACAGGTTGCAGCATAAAGTCCCCGAGGGGTGTTGCTTGGTGGTGTAGGGTCCAGGATCTCACCTTGAGGTTCTGGGTTCGAATCGAGGGGGTGCACTTCTTGTAAGAGTCTGGGATAGCCGGTGATTTTACCTGCACCGCGGCACAGAATGGATGATTTGATGACGAGGTTTCCATCGTTTCAAAAAAAAAAAAAGGTTGCAGCATAAAGCCAAAGTAGGGCATCTTATCTTTAGTTGTTTTGATATATATATAAATATAAGACCTGGCACTGGCAGAACACAAGACAAAGAGTGGCCAATTCTTTTCTTGTAAGGTGTCTACTGTCTACTTTGTCAATTTGAGCACTCATTCCTAAAACCGAGTTATAAAGAAAGGAAATTTATGAGTTTATATTCTCATTTATATTATTTTATTTAATTCATTTGAGATTTGAGATCTTAACATTCTCCGTGATAGACATCTATAGTGGTCCATATCATATCCAAATGACTTACTTATAAAGAAAGTACTTATAATCATATAAACTGACTTATGTAAATATCACCTGGAAGTGTTAAGACAAGAGTATTGAACTAGATGTATAGATCAAAGTATCAAACATTATATTTTACCAAATGCATATATATAATTATGAAAAATATTAATTGATTATATTTTACATATTTGGATTAATTAGCTAAAAATTATCATGTGCATATTTTCGTATATATGTTGTAAACTGTGAATTAGAGAAGAGGCGTGACTTTGTGGTGTATGATTTATCATCTGACTTTAAGGTCCTAAATTCGAATCAAAGGATTGCGTTTCTTATAAGATCAGTCTGAGACAGTATGAGATTTTACTTATTCCGCTTAAGCCCGTAATGGGTAGTTTGACGGTGGAGTTTTCAACCATTCCAAAAAAAATACATTTTAATATTATATTATTTGATAATATTTTAAAATATGCAAACATTTATATTGGATAAGATAAGTAGTGTTCAATTTAATTACCTGCACCAATGATTTTATGTAATGTATTACAATTAATGGAATCTTTAGTACTTTCTTTTATACATCCTATATAGTGTAAAGCGATTATGTGTTACATTTGAAGTTAATAATCAATAATTAGCATGGCATCAGGCCTAAAAAAGAATATATATATATATATATATATATATTTTTAAAAAAAAAAAAGCCAAGGCATAGGAACACTTATAATGAGCATGCACATGATCTTGATTAGAAAGTTGTTTAAGCTTTTAAAAAAAGTGCTTATATTCTGCTTAATTTTCTCTGTAATCACCTCCCTTTTTACACAAAAACATAACAGCAAAGAATTAGCAAATTTTACACACACACAACAACTTACAGCTAAACATTGTTCTAAAACTTGCGGCAAAGGGACAACAATTAAGGGATTTAATTAATCACAAACAAAATATGATTAGTAATTGCTAATAAGACATTAACTTTGCGATTTGGGCAACGAAAGCCGGTCGAGGCCGGTCACTCTGCTCAGGGCTCAGGCCATGACAATAATGTAACGAACATGAACTAACATACAAACCTTAATTATAGTTTAATTTTGTATTTATAAAATGATAATGCAACCACGCACACATACAGCTTGTTTTAATTAATTAATACAGGGTGTGTGTATTATATCAATATAATTAGTGACCTCCAAACTCAAAAGTTGACTTAAATTTATTATGAAAACAATGGCACTAGTTGTCATTAAGTGACTTGTTTTACTTTATATATATATATATATATATATTTTGTTGACGGTGGATTTTGGTCTCGGGATAATATAGGAATATCACCTCCGAGCAGGGCCGGCCCTGGGCAGGAGCCACATGGGCGACTGTCCAGGGCCCAAAAATTAGGGGGCACTAAATTGTCGGGGTTTAGGTATTATGTCCCCATTATATATTTTCTCAAGTAATATAATTTGGGCGTGAGGGCCTAGCCCCCAGCTTCGCTTGGGTTTCAGCCCTTGTTAAATATTATTTTTTAAAAACATAAGTTTTCGTAATGAAAAAGGGCTCATTTTGAGCTTTCGCACCGGGCACCCAAAAATTCAGGACCGGCCCTGCCTCCGAGGGAATCCTCATTCAACTGTGAATTTGTTTGGTTATGGGGAACCAAAGGCAAATTTAGCGGAAAACAAGAGAATACGCCAATCAGACAAGGTGATTTAACGTGGTTCGGTGGACTTTGAGATCCGACCTACGTCCACGGACAAGAACAGGGTGGTACTCTTTTTATTACTCAAATGCACCTCTCAGGCCTCTCCTTTGCTCTTACAAATCGGAACTTTATGACTCTAATCTCTCACTCTTGTGATGATTTTCAGATGCCTTCAACTTGTTTTTCTACACTCACCCTACCCTCCTATTTATAATGGTGAAGAAATCAGATTCATATTTATACAAGAATTCCCATTGGAGATGGTCTCCTTTTCCTATCAGGATTCCTAGTCAAAACTATTCCCTTTTCCCATAAGAACTCCTAATCAAAACTACATTTACTTCCTTTATCCTATTAGGATATCAACTTATTATTTTACCCCATTAAAGTAGGACAACTTATCCCTTTTCCGCAAGAATAGGATGCTTTATCTTCCTGAGCACGCCTCGTCATGTGCTCGGTCTTCATGAGGTCGGTCATGAAAGCCATTTGAACTGAGAATGTTGTTGTCGATCTGATAATGCCCCCGTCATCCGATCTCAAGTGGTCGGTCTCTACATGTTGTGGTCGGGTCGGCTTTAACGATCTCGCCCAAGAAGGGAATTACCCCTTTTTACCCCTGCTGTACTCCTTAAATAACATAGTGCCCGGAAAACACCATCAACATCTGTCCCCTAGTTCTCGGTTCCAACTAGTATACAAGTTGGTGCCGGGAACTATAAAAAGATGGTGTGCTCATCGCCTTGCTGGTGGTCGCTCCAGAATTTACAGAGAAATTGCTTTCGCCATCAACTAAGTCTTCTGTTTCTATCTTCATATCCTGCTGACCTTATTCAGAATGATTCTCCACCTCAAAGCAAATTGCTTACGGTGACATCCTCGGTGGCATGTGATCCTGTCTTGAGCTGTGAGAGATGCTCGGACCTGGGGGAATTTTTCGTCCCCAGTCCGAAGGACTGACTCGGTGGGACGCAACCCGACCTTGAGCTGAGAAAGGCACTTTGACCTGGGGGAATGTTACGTCCCCAGTCCGAAGGGCTGACTCGGTGGGACGTACCCCCCGACCCCGAGCTGAGAAAGGTACTTGGACCTGGGGGAATGTTATGTCCCCAGTCCGAAGGGCTGACTCGGTGGGACGTACCCCGACCCCGAGCTGAGAAAGGTACTTGGACCTGGGGGAATGTTATGTCCCCAGTCCGAAGGGCTGACTCGGTGGGACGTACCCCGACCCCGAGCTGAGAAAGACATTTGGACCTGGGGGAATGTTACGTCCCCAGTCCGAAGGGCTGACTCGGTGGGACGTACCCCGACCCCGAGTTGAGAGAGGCACTTGGTCCTGGGGGAATGTTACGTCCCCAGTCCGAAGGGCTGACTCGGTGGGACGTACCTCGACCCCGAGCTGAGAATGGCACTTGGACCTGGGGGAATGTTACGTCCTCAGTCCGAAGGGCTGACTCGGTGTGACGTACCTCGACCCCGAGCTGAGAATGGCACTTGGACCTGGGGGAATGTTACGTCCCCAGTCCAAAGCGCAGACTCGGTAGGACATCGCCCGACCCCGAGCTGAGAGAGGCACTTGGTCCTGGGGGAATGTTACGTCCCCAGTCCGAAGGGCTGACTCGGTGGGACGTACCTCGACCCCGAGCTGAGAATGGCACTTGGACCTGGGGGAATGTTACGTCCCCAGTCCGAAGGGCTGACTCGGTGGGACGTACCTCGACCCCGAGCTGAGAATGGCACTTGGACCTGGGGGAATGTTACGTCCCCAGTCCAAAGGGCTGACTCGGTGGGACGTACCTCGACCCCGAGCTGAGAATGGCACTTGGACCTGGGGGAATGTTACGTCCCCAGTCCAAAGCGCAGACTCGGTGGGACATCGCCCGACCCCGAGCTGTAAGAATCATTTGGTCCTGGGGGAATGTTACGTCCCCAGTCCAAAGGTCAGACTCGGTGGGACATCACCCGACCCCGAGCTGTAAAAATCACTTGGTCCTGGGGGAATGTTACGTCCCCAGTCCGAAGGGCTGACTCGGTGGGACGTACCTCGACCCCGAGCTGAGAATGGCACTTGGACCTGGGGGAATGTTACGTCCCCAGTCCGAAGGGCTGACTCGGTGGGACGTACCTCGACCCCGAGCTGAGAATGGCACTTGGACCTGGGGGAATGTTACGTCCCCAGTCCAAAGGGCTGACTCGGTGGGACGTACCTCGACCCCGAGCTGAGAATGGCACTTGGACCTGGGGGAATGTTACGTCCCCAGTCCAAAGCGCAGACTCGGTGGGACATCGCCCGACCCCGAGCTGTAAGAATCACTTGGTCCTGGGGGAATGTTACGTCCCCAGTCCAAAGGTCAGACTCGGTGGGACATCACCCGACCCCGAGCTGTAAAAATCACTTGGTCCTGGGGGAATGTTACGTCCCCAGTCCAAAAGTCAGACTCGGTGGGACATCGCCCGACCCCGAGCTGTAAAAATCACTTGGTCCTGGGGGAATGTTACGTCCCCAGTCCAAAGGGCAGACTCGGTGGGACATCGCCCGACACCGAGCTGTAAGAATCACTTGGTCCTGGGGGAATGTTACGTCCCCAGTCCAAAGGGCAGACTCGGTGGGACCTCGCCCGACCCTGAGCTGTAAGAATCACTTGGTCCTGGGGGAATGTTACGTCCCCAGTCCAAAGGCAGACTCGGTGGGACATCGCCCGACCCCGAGCTGAAAGAGGTACTTGGCTCTGGGGGAATGTTCCGTCCCCAGACCAATGAGCATGACTCGGTGGGACGTAACCCGACCCCGAGCTGAAAGAGGTACTTGGCTCTGGGGGAATGTTCCGTCCCCAGACCAATGAGCATGACTCGGTGGGACGTAACCCGACCCCGAGCTGAAAGAGGTACTTGGCTCTGGGGGAATATCCCGTCCCCAGACCAATGAGCATGACTCGGTGGGACGTAACCCGACCCCGAGCTGTAACAAACATCGATCTCGACGGTACAAGAGTAGACCCGAGCCGGAAAGAGACATCGGTCTCGGCGGTACAAGAGCAGACCCGAGCCGAAAAACAAATATCAAAATCATTGTGTGAGCCATAACAAACAAGCATAATCAAATGTCAACCTAAGTCAGAAGAGGTTTACTCACCTTTTTGGGATCTGTTGCCTTTCTTGCAACTCTACACTGGTCACTACAAGCAAGGTTCTTCTTAATATATCATCTCTGCATCTCAGCATTCCACGCATCCGACCGGATGACTTCCGCTATCAACTTGGTCGACCTAAAAAAACCGAATGGTCTATGTACACACCGAGATAGCCGTCTTTTACCAAGCCTTCCACCTGCTCCTGCAGGTCTCTGCGCCCGTCCGTTGCATGTCCTCTGGAGTTGTGGTGTATGCAATAAGCCTTTTGGTTCCTCTTGTCCGGGGAAAATCTTCTTTGGTCGGGTTCTACTAAGAGGCATTTCCCTTGGATCTCCACGACAATTTATCCCAGTGGTTTATTTAGAGGAATGTATGCATTTTCCCCGACCACATGGTTTACTTGGGTCGGCGCCCTTCTCTATGGTTGTCACGGTGCAGTGGTTTGAACTCCTTGTGCTTCGGGGGTGGTTTTCTGGGTTCTCTTTCTATACGGCGGGGGGCGCCCTCCCTTGTGGTTCTTTCTCTGATGGTGTTCCCTTATCGGGATATTTTCTCCTCGTTCTCCAATAAAACGAATTTTCGGGCCACCTCCAGGGCAGTGGCGTAGTCCGGGGTGTCTTGGATCCTTAGATGGGTCCATAGTCTTCCGACCCTCAAGGCTCCTTTCAAGCTTTCCAGGGCCTCGGGGGATTCATACCCTCCGACTCCGAGTACCATATTATGGTACCTTTCAATAAATATCTTCAGAGGCTCATCGTCTCTTTGCTTCATAAGTCTTAGTTCTCCAATTGTCTTTCTGGGGACACAAGCCCCCTTGAAGTGTCGTATGAATGACTTTCTCAGTTGTGCGAAGCTGCTGATGCTTCTTGGGGCTAGGCTTCTATACCATATGATGGCGGGCCCACCTAAAGTTAAGGGAAATACTTTGCATATGGTGTCGCCCGTTACTCCATGTACTTCCATCAGGAGGACAAAGTTTTCGATGTGGGATTTTGGGTCGGAGTGGCCTTTGTATGGTGCCATGGTCGGCATGTTGAATCGCTTCGGGAACTGTGCTGACCTTATCTCTTCCGTAAGGGGAGACCCATCTTCCTCGCCTCGGGTGTCTCCCGCGCCGGTCTTGAGGCCTTCTCCCCATCTGGTCATCTCTTTTCTTAACCAAGACTTTATTTAACGGGTTGTGCCTCTGTGTCGCCTTCTGTGTCCTTCTGTTCTCATGTCGTTCCGGGCGTGGCGTTCCTTGAGCTCGGAGGTCTCATGTATGTCTTCGTTGTATTTTCTATTCTCCCTCTCGGAGTTGTAAAAACTGTCGGAGGAAGGGTCGGGTGATTGTTCCTCCTCTTCCCATGTGTCTTCTGATCGTGGCTCTCTTCCTACCACTTCAGATCTTAGCCCATAAGGGCCTCTCTTTCTGGGTCTCTCGTCTTCGCTTATATCTACTACTCTTTTCCCTTTTTCCCTCTCTTTCCTCTTCTGGCCGGCCCCGGTTTCAGGTTTCTCGTTGTTTGCTCCTTCCATTCTTTCTAGTCGATCCATCATAGACCTCATGCTATCTTCCATCTTTTTCATCCAGTCCATTGCCGGACCTCCTGATTGGTGATTTCCGCCTTCCGCCATTTGTCTTATTACGTGAACTGCTTTTTGTGAAGTTCCCCACAGACGGCGCCAACTGTTGACGGTGGATTTTGGTCTCGGGATAATATAGGAATATCACCTCCGAGGGAATCCTCCTTCAACTGTGAATTTGTTTGGTTATGGGGAACCAAAGGCAAATTTAGCGGAAAACAAGAGAATACGCCAATCAGACAAGGTGATTTAACGTGGTTCGGTGGACTTTGAGATCCGACCTACGTCCACGGACAAGAACAGGGTGGTACTCTTTTATTACTCAAATGCACCTCTCAGGCCTCTCCTTTGCTCTTACAAATCGGAACTTTATGACTCTAATCTCTCACTCTTGTGATGATTTTCAGATGCCTTCAACTTGTTTTTCTACACTCACCCTACCCTCCTATTTATAATGGTGAAGAAATCAGATTCATATTTATACAAGAATTCCCAATTGGAGATGGTCTCCTTTTCCTATCAGGATTCCTAGTCAAAACTATTCCATTTTCCCATAAGAACTCCTAATCAAAACTACATTTACTTCCTTTATCCTATTAGGATATCAACTTATTATTTTACCCCATTAAAGTAGGACAACTTATCCCTTTTCCGCAAGAATAGGATGCTTTATCTTCCTGAGCACGCCTCGTCATGTGCTCGGTCTTCATGAGGTCGGTCATGATAGCCATTTGAACTGAGAATGTTGTTGTCGATCTGATAATGCCCGGTCATCCGATCTCAAGTGGTCGGTCTCTACATGTTGTGGTCGGGTCGGCTTTAACGATCTCGCCCAAGAAGGGAATTACCCCTTTTTACCCCTGCTGTACTCCTTAAATAACATAGTGCCCGGAAAACACCATCAACATATTTATTTATTTATTCTGCGGTAAATTACAGAAAGCTTCTTGAAACTTATTGTCCACTTGCATAGTTTAATTTATAATACAAAAATGATATACTCACACACACTTATCCCTAAAAATTTCCCAACTCTCTCACTGTAACTACAGTGATTTACTGTAGTTCAATGTAGCTACAGTGAGGGAATTGAGAAAACTTTAGGGATAAGTGTGTGTAAGTATATCATTGCTCTTTATAATATTATAGGGTACGATCATAATCAATTTTGGCTTTTGGTGACTTTATGAGAACCCTTGAAAATGAGGGCCTTAATTTTAATTTATTATTTAATAACATATCGGAAAAGATTTGGGATCTTAAAATTTTTCTCCACTTGAATGGATGTGGGGACTCTAATTTATTAGCGATATATTCTCATGATGGATTTTGATGACGCTACACTAAAAGCCTTCGACATGCATAAGCGATACATTGAAAAAAGATGTCGAAGCACATTGATGGTGAAGAGCAACAAATGTGAAGATAAGCGACAAACGAAGAAAATCTTGTATAATCTTAGCTTAGGGCTATTTTTGTAAAGTGGGTTGTTTATTCAAGTCTCTAAGCTCATAAGACATATGCACATTCATATAGATGCATTAGGTTCATGTGCAAAATATTTTAAACCATCAAATCCTTCATTTTGATACTGAGACCGGCATACTGGTACCCTAACTGGCATACCGATGTCTTTGTTCTGTTTTGCATGCTCGCGAAAACCGGCATAGACCATATCAGTGTTCATACCAGTATCCATACCAGTGAGCTTAATTGTTACATGCTCTCGGAAACCGGCATACCTCATATCGGTCATTATACCGATCATCTAACCGGCATACCGACCACCATACCAGCCAGTAAACCAGAGTAACGTTTATATTTTTAAACGATAATATAGTCGTTGCTTTTGCCAGATCGGCATACCAGAGTTTGGAGACCGGCATACCGGTCTCAGACATGAATCTTGAGGCAACTTTCACTTTCACTATAAATAAGTCTCAAATTCATTTTTGCAAAGATCTTGAACCTTCATATAATTTATACTAAGGCAAAAATAGAGAGTTTATACAAAACTTCATCATCATACACTCTCATACATCAAGCTTACACACTACACCTTCATATTATTAGAAGTGAGCTTAGAACACTTAGGTAAGCAACTCACATCTTGAATCTTCATTATTTTTGTGAGTGCCCAAGTGATATTGTTTTAATCTTCATATTCAAAAACTTGAGGTTGTGAAATCCCTTTGTGAGTGGGGATACTCAAAAGGGTGATTTGTAAGAGGTTTGTGAGTGAACTTATTGAGAAAACTCATTGTAAGAGGTTTGAAGTGAACATAGTGTGTAAAATTCTTGGTTGCGGGTAAGCCACGGAAAACTCGGTGTAAGTTATGAATCAACTTAGTGGAAATCTTCAAGCGCGGCTTGAGGGAGTTGACGTATGCATTATTGGTCGAACCACTATAAATCACTGATGCCAATTTCTCTATTCTTAAACTCTTTACTTATCGCAAGTTTTATTTTATATATGCTTATTGTTTATAAACTTGCATTTAGGTGATATGTTATAATTGAGAAAATTAACCTAAGCTTAATTGGTAAAGTTATAAGCTTAGTAGCATAAAATCGACAAGAATATTTAATTCAGCATATTTAGGCCATTGCCCAATTCACCTCCCTCTTGGGTATATAGTGTTGTGTGCTTGTAGGTAATTTCATAGGTCGTAAATTTTTTGCCTAAAATTCTTTTCATAAGTGGGGACCTTAGGTTACAGCCTAGGCGGCCTATCCCTTAGCGCCGGCTCTGACAAAGCCGATGACTATATTGTTGTATAAATTTGAGGTTAGACAAGATTCTCTTGTTGTAATTAAGACTGTATTTCAAATAGACAGCGTCGTTTTAGCCTTAGATCCGCATATTATGATATTCTTGTAAATATTTGCATAATGTCCATTATTAGCCAAAAAAAAAGAGAGAGAGAGATAGAGAAACATAGAGCTAAAAAAGAAACACGGCTAGAGGATAAGGGCGGTCCTAAATTTTGGAGGATGCTAGACAAATTTTTAAAATACATAATCTCTTACTGTTAAAAGATATTTTTTTTTTACAATAAATATTAATTTTTTAAAATTTATAATCCCTAATTTCGGCCTAAATTTAACCGACCACCTATGTGAGTTGTCCAAGGCCTGCCAGAGGATGGGAGGTTTTGCCTCTCAGTAGGAGAGAGTGTAATGTGAGTAGCAAGACAAAGGAAAGAATAGTTAAGAGTTAGTTTAGGGATATTAGCCAAGTGGAGCAATAAGAGTCATTTGCTTTGAAGTGGCGTAGGATTCTCAGTTGAGTACACGTGCTGCTTGCCCTTTACCTCTTTTTATCTTTGCTTCCATGCATGGATTTCTCCTCCAAAATATAATGTCTTTGTATTTCTGTGTGTTACAGTAAAAGAGCAAAGAGAAAGAAACGCTCTCTCTATCTTTGCTCTTTAATTGGCTTGTTTTTTGTTTTTGTAACCTCTCTTTACAAACTTTGATTTTTTCTTCAACTTTCAACTACCCATTAGCATATTAAGGTAGCTACCATTACTACATAATCACTAGGCCATGTTGTTGCTTGTTGGTTTCTGTCTTTAATCACTTGTTCAGCGAAACAGATCTTGTTTTTGCTTTCAAATTCTGCTTCTGCCTTGATTTTCTGATCTGGGTCCTCTGTTTCTTCTGTAATGAGATCAAGAATCTATTTGTTTGAACACATTTGGAGGTTTATCTTTCTTTCTTTGCTTGTTTGATCTCTGATTCATCATTATCATCGTCTTTATCAATGGAAGAAGCTAGAGAATTGAAGCATATATGCAAGTTCTGTAGCAAGGGCTTCCCCAGTGGCAGATCCTTAGGTGGTCATATGAGGTCTCATTTGATCACCATCACTGAACCAACAGATGATCATCATCATCATCACAAGCAGCTTCCAAAGAAAAAACTTCCATCTGTTGACAGTACTGAAACCAATGGTTATGGCCTCAGAGAGAACCCAAAGAAGTCTAAAAGAATTGCAGATTCAAGTGAAGACACTTCACATCAACAACTCTATGACAACAAATTCAGCAATGAAAATGGTAAAAGTAATAGCTTGGAGGATCAAGATTCTTGGATTAGTGCTAATCAAAAGTTGTTCACTGATAGCCAGTCTGATAATGAAACTGCCTCTCCAGATCGAAAGAGGAGATCGAAAAGAAGAACAAGGTACAAGGCCACCACCACTGCAAATTCTTGTTCTTTTTCTGTTGCTAATATTAATAACAATAACAATAATGGCAATGGCCCCTATTCTGTTTCTGAGATTGACCATGAACAACAAGAGGTTGCTATGTGTTTGATGATGCTTTCAAGGGATGTGGGTAATAGGGGTGTCTTGAATTCTGTTGCTGAATCTTCTGATAATAATTATGTGTTTTTGGAACCTGAGATTGACTTTAAGATGCTGAAAGAGAAGTTGGTTTCAAGAAATGGAGCTAAAATGATTAAGGAAACAGAATTAGATCAAGCTCAATTGGGTTCTAGTAAGCAGAATTCAACAAGTAAGAAAAAGATTCGCGATTCGTTTGATCCTGAACCGAGGCCAGATTCTTTGAAAAGATCAACAAAAATTGATACTTCTGATGCAGAATTATACAAGGATTCTCATAAGAGAAGCAAATTTGAGTGTGCTACTTGCAACAAGATCTTTCATTCATACCAAGCTCTTGGTGGTCACAGAGCTAGCCATAAAAAGGCCAAAGGCTGTTCTGCTTCAAAAATTGACAGCAGTGAAAATAGCATTGAAGCTGAACATTCACCTAACCCAACAGCAGACAGCAAGCTAATCAAATCCATATACAATGAGAATTATGCTGATCATTACTTTGTTGCTGATTGTGATGAGCATAGAGCTGAGCCTGAGACAAGTTATGTGGTAAAGAAAAGGCATGAATGTTCCATTTGCCTTAGAGTTTTCACATCTGGCCAAGCATTAGGTGGTCACAAGAGATCACATCTAGTTGTTGGCAATGAAGCTAGGAACAATCCAACCATTGTAATTGAGAATCCGATACCAGAAATTCACAACTTCCTTGACCTTAATCTGCCTGCTCCTTATGAAGAAGACAACAATGCTCATCTGGGGTTGCAACAATGGTGGATTAGTAGCAGCCACAAGCACAAATCGCTTGTCGGCTTAATCTCCAACTGATGCTTCTTCATCCTGCCATGGTTTCTAATAAAATTTCAAGAGTGTACAGACTAGTTTCTGCTTATTATTTCATTCATTCTTTTACACATTCAACAATATGTCAACATATTGCTATGGCCTTCAACAAAATTACCATCTTTTAAGTTTCAGTCAATTTTTCTTTACTGTTTAGTCATAGAATAAATCTCCATTTGCTGCAAAAATTCAAGCTTATTGTTAACATATTCAGTGATTGAATCTGTTCATGGCTAAACTTTTTCTACAGAAAGTAACATGTTTTTGGGGCAATAATTTTATCTTGGCACCAAAGTGAAATGAGTGAGGTGTTGAAAATCGGCTTGGTGTGTGAAGACTTGAAGAGATGAAAAGCAAATTTTTTACACGGATGAGATGTGAGTTCAAGTTTTTTTTTTTAAAAAAATGTAAGTGAGTGAGTAAATCTAAATATATTTTTAATCTCTAAGATTTGAACTCGGATGATAAATTTTATTAAAATGCTTGAAAACTAACTCGACTATGTCTTTGATAGCAAGTTCAAGGTGGTTGTTTAGCCACCTACCATAAAGCTTGACAACCCATCTAACTTCAGCATCTTAATATTCTTTCCCAAAATTATTACTCCAATGAAGTGGTGTGTTAATATATCTTAATCTAGAGATTAAGATGAGTATTAATATCATAATTATGGCTTTGATTGAACTGCTTTTCATATTTGTTCATTTGGGATTGAGTTAGTTCACCAAAATAAAACTAGTGTAAGTAGCACCATGATTAAAGATATCATATCAAATAGTGAAGATCTTAATCCAAACCTAATCATAGATATAATGTGAGAAAACTCAACCCAAACATTGCCCACTAAAATTATGATTAGGTTAGAGTAATTTATATGATGAGTCGTATATAATTGTTGGAATGCACAATTACTTTTAAAATATATCTTATTATATAATATTTTTGTGTAAAAATGTTTTGAAACAACACCGGTTCTGAAGAGTAGGTAACATAGGTCATCGTCTAGTGTCCCCACTTCTTGATAAAATTTATAGCTTAATTTAATTATTATTTTTCCTTATTAATTATTTTCCTTTTAATAACCAAAATCAAAATGTGATAAAAAAATTTATGACATTCAAATCATTTTAAATATTGTAAATTAATAATTACAACCTTACATAAAATCCTCATTTTTAGGGGTTCGTTAAGACCATCCAAACCTTAAGACGCGTCTTTTTCTGAAATATCTAAATTTGGTTGTGAAATCCAAGCTCTTCAAACTTTTGGAAAAAAAAAAAAAAAGCACTTAGTTTGGCAAGAAGCCGGGCACAATAAGGAGAACTCTGGGCTGGTTCACTAGCTTTACGTAGCTGGCAGTTTGGTGCTGATTTTTCTGGTAGCTAGTAACTACTTTTTAACCACCAAGGAAGCTGCTTCTTATTATAGGCTGTATGCTTTTGTCTGGTTTGAGGGTAAGTGAAGTATCTATATGGTTTGAGCAGTATTTTAAAATCCGGACCGGTTCATTGATTTGGTCTAGTGAGAGAATCAAGGGTCAAAAATCTGATCGGGGTAAAATCGGGGGTCGATCTGGGATCAGTATTTTTATTATTTTTTTTACAAAAATAGAAAAAACCAAAAAAATAAAAAAATGAAAAAAACTCGCCTGACCTGGACTAGGTCACTGGTTGAACCAGCGATTTTTTGACCGATTCGTTTAAATCCGGATTTGGGGAATCACTCAGACCGGACAATGGATCAGGTCTCGATTCAACCTGTCTGGTCTGGTCCAAGTTTTTAATAATTGTTTGAGACTATAAAAAAACACAAAATCCGCGCCATGTATAATGGGAAAAAGATCTTGTATAAAATGACCAATACATTGGATGAAATATGTTGATGGTATTTTTAGGACACTACGTTATTTGAGCCGCACGACAGAGGTACGAAGGTAATTCCCTTCCTAATCGAGATCAATAATGCCGACCTGACCACATTAGTGTTATAAAAGCCAACAGTAAAGAGACCGAGCACCTAGTGATAGGTGACCGACCACTTTTGGTTCGGACTACCGAGCACTATCATATCGGTAGCAGCATTCTCAGCTCGAATGACCATTGTGACCGACCTCATTAATACCGAGCATATGACGAGACGTGCTCAGGAAGATAAGACATCATACTCTTGCGGATAAGATGACAAGTTACCCTACTTTCATGGGGAGAACTAATAAGTCAGTGTCCTAATAGGATGAAAGAAGTAAAGGTAGTTTCAAATTAGGAATCTTTATGGGAGAAGGAAATTGGTTCGACTGGGAACCCTTGTAAAAGAAGGAATCTGATTTCTTCACTATTATAAATAGAAGGGGAAAGTGTAAGTAAGGAGAATCAATATCAGAATCAAGAGGAGGATCGGAATCAATATCAAGATCATTACGATCAGACTTGTAAACACAAGAGATATCAGAGAAGCATATCTCAGTAATAAAAGTATCATTCGTTTTGTGCCCGTGGACGTAGGTGGGATCTGATCCGCCGAATCACGTTAAATCTCCTTGTTGATTGATGTATTTATCTGTCTTTTGCTAAATTTGCTTTTGGTTCCCCCTTAACCGAACAAATTCACTATTGAGGGAGGATTGTCTCGGGAGTAATATTCTCATATTGCCCTGAGATCGAAATCCACCGTCAACAGTTGGCGCCGTCTGTGGGGAATTGCAACAAAAAGCAGCACACGTGGTAAGACAATGGCAGAAGACGAAAATCGCCGATCATCAGGAAGTCCAACTACGGACTGGGTAGAGAAAATAGAAGAAAACATGAGGAAAAAAATGGAGGAAAACCAAGCCCTTCTAAAATCCATGATGGACCGACTAGAAAGGATGGATGGGAGGAACAACGAGAGATTTGAAGCCGGAACCAGTCAGAGAAGAGGTGAGACGGCAGAAGGAAAAAAGGTTGTAGATACAAGTGAAGACGATAGACCCAGAAGGAGGGGCCTCTACGGGGTAAAATCCGTAGTGGTAGAAAAAGATTCGCAAACGGAGGACACGTGGGAAGAAGAAGAGGGAAGACAACCGCCAGATTCCTCCTATGATATCCCCCGAAACATCAGAAGGGAAAAAATGAAGTATGGCGAGGCTAAATGAGAGACCTCAAGTCATGAGGAGCGTCACACCCGGGGAAATAGACACGAAAAAGGCCGCATGAGGCGGTATGGTAACTCAGATAGCAACATGAGGTCTTGGTTGAGGAATGAGATGGCCAAGTGGGGAGTAAACCTCAAGACCGATGTAGGAGATGCCTAGGACGGTGAGGAGGAATCTCCCCTCGCATAAGAAATAAGGTCGGCAAAATTCTCGAGATGATTCAACATGCCTGCCATGACACCCTACAAGGGCCATATTGACCCAAAATCTCATATTGAAAGTTTTGTCCTATTAATGGAAGTCCAATGAGTAGTAGGGGATGCTGTTTGCAAAGTATTCCCCCTAACCTTAGGCGGATCCGACATTCTATGGTACATAAGTCTAGCCCCAAGGAGCATCAGCAACTTCGCGCAACTCAAAAAATCATTCGTACGGCACTTCAAAGGGGTCTGCGTTCCTAAAAAGACAATTGGAGAGTTAAGACTCATGAAGCAGGGAGATTACGAGCCCCTGAAGGCTTTTATTGAAAGATACCATAATATGGTGCTCGAGGTCGGGGGATATGAGTCCCTCGAAGCCTTGGAAAGTTTAAAGGGAGCCTTAAGGGTCGGAAAACTGTGGACTCACCTAAGAATCCAAGATATGCCGGATTATGCAACCGCCCTGGAAATAGCCCGAAAGTTCGTTTTGTTGGAGAACGAAGAGAAAATCTCCCGGAGAGGGACATCTATCAGATAGAGGACAATAAGGGCAGAGGCCCCCCGCCGGCCAGATAGGGAGTTCAAAAAACCGCCCCCGAGACGTAAGGAATTCAAGCCAATACCTCGGAACAACCAGGAAAGAGGAATCCCGAACCAAGTAAACCATGTAGTCACGAAAGAATCATACATTACTCTGAACAAGCTACTAGGACGAATCGTCATGGAGATCCAGGAAAAAATACATCTTAATGGAACCTAAGCTCAGGAGATTCCCCCATAGATAAGAGAAATAAAGCATCCTATTGCGTACATCATAATTTGAGAGGACATCCGACGGACGGGTGCAAAGACTTGCGGGAATAAATGGAAGACCTGGCTCAGAATGTATATTTAAATAAATACATTGACCATGAGGTTATAGCGGCTAGACAAAGGGCACAGCGCCGACATGTAAATATCATCGCAGAAGGGAAAACACTGGCCGGAGATTCTAACCGGTCAAGAAAAAACTACAGCCGGGCTGGGGGGTCGGAGGTACTAGAAGCGGAACAATCCTCGGGAATACAAGATGGTCGGTCGGTGCCAATAATGTTCACTGACGAGGATGCCCGAGGGGTGAGTTTCCCCACGATGATGCGTTAATAATCAAGGCAACAATCGGCGGTTCAGAGGTAGACAGAATCTTGGTGGATCCCGGGAGCGCAGTGGATATAATCTCCAAAGAGGCTCTGGAAGGCCTTGGAGTGGAGTATGCAGCTCTGACCGACGACGGCACTCCCATATACGGCTTCGGGGGTTCAACGGTCGTCCCATTAGGGAGAATACAATTAGCAATGATGATCGGAACTCATCCCCGGACTCGGACGATTATGATAAACTTCACGGTGGTGGACTGCATGAGCAGTTACCAAGTCATTGTTGGTCGACCTTTCATGATGAAGACAAAGGCCACAATGTCCTGCCAGTACTTAAAGTTAAAATTCCCCACCCGGGAAGGGATCAGAATCGTGTGCGGGAGTCAGAAGACAGACCAGAGCTGTTTTGCCACCCTCTCGCGGGAAACCCTCTGCGTTGAAGGAGGTACCCAAAAAAGAAAAGTGAATGAAGACAGAGAAGAAGCAAGGGGGAACACAGGTCCTCGGCCAATTAAAGTTGCCCGATTAGGGGCGGTCGAAGAACTAGAAGAGACGGAACTTTTCGGACCTGGGTAGAACGTAAATATAGGGGAAACTTAGACAAAACCCTGAAATAGGGCCTGTTAAGGTGTCTAAAGGAGTACCCGGATGTCTTCACATGGGGGCACGACGACATGCCCGGGATTGATCCGAAATTCATCAATCACCGCTTGGCGGTAGACCCGTCACACAAGCCAGTCAATCAAAAAAGAAGAACCTTTAATCAGGAACGGTGCAGGGCAGTAGCGACCGAGGTGGACAAATTATTGAAAGCTGGTTTCATCAGAGAAGTAAAATACCCGGAGTGGGTATCAAACGTGGTATTGGTGAAGAAGTCAAACGGAAAGTGGAGAATGTGTGTGGATTTCACCGACCTCAACAAGGCATGCCCAAAAGACAGCTTCCCACTGCCAAACATAGACCAGCTAGTAGATATAACAGCCTGCCAGGGACTGCTAAGCTTTATGGATGCCTTCTCAGGATATAGCCAGGTCAAGATGCACCCTGCGGACGAGGAGAAAACAACTTTTGTCACCGACCAGGGGCTTTACTGTTATAAAGTAATGCCATTCGGACTGAAGAATGCAGGGGCAACCTTTCAAAGGCTGGTTAACAAAATTTTCAAACCGCTCATTGGCACGTCAATGTTGGTATATGTTGACGGCATGATAACAATGTCCAAAGAACCAGAATGCCACGTGACCGATCTAAAGAAAACCTTCGAATTACTAAGGAAACACAATTTAAAGCTCAACCCGGAGAAATGTGCTTTCGGATTAGCCTCAGGGAAGTTTTTGGGCTACATGGTAAGCTCCCGAGGCATATAAGCCAATCCACATAAGATCTAAGCCGTACTGGACTTAAAGTCTCCCAGGACGGTAAAAGAAGTGCAAAGTCTAACTGGCAGATTAGCCGCGCTCAACCGATTCATCTCCCGAGCAACAGACAAGTGCCACTCTTTCTTCAAAGTCATCAAGAAGGCCAAAAAGGAAATCGACTGGATGCCGGAATGCGAGGAAGCCTTCCTACAGTTAAAACAATACCTAACACAGCCCCCGCTTCTAGCAAAACCACTCCCAGGGGAAACCTTATACTTGTACTTAGCTGTCTCGGAGCATGCAGTAAGTTCGGTGCTAATACAAGAGGTCGACAGGGTCCAAAGGCCAGTATATTATGTCAGCAAAGCTCTGTTAGATGCTGAGACCCGATATCCGGTACATGAACTGGTCGCACTGTCATTGATCACTGCAGCCCGGAAATTACGACCCTACTTCCAAGCCCATCCTATTGGGGTTTACACCGATTTTCATCTGAGACAGATTCTACAAAAACCAGAAGTTTCTGGCAGGTTAATGAAGTGGTCGGTAGAGTTAAGTGAACACGACATTTTTTACCTCCCAATGGTAGCAGTAAAAGGGCAGGCTTTGGCAGATTTTGTCGCGGAATTCACAGAACCCCAGGTCTTGACTGTGGGGGAAGGCAAATGGGAGATGTCAGTAGACGGATCTGCCAGCTCACAAGGCAATGGAGCTGGAATCGTATTGAAGAGCGACAAAGGTGAAGAGGTATTGTTCGCCCTGAGGTTTGCCTTCGAGGCCACAAACAATGAGGCATAATATGAGGCAATTCTGGCCGGTCTAAGGCTATGCGCGGTGGTGGGAGTCCACGACATAATGGTAAGAAGTGACTCTCAGCTAGCTGTTTAGCAGCTGAAAGGCGAATTTCAAGCTAGGGAGCCGAGTATGATAGCCTACTTGGCTGAAGTAAAAAGGTTGGTGGAAAGAATGAAGAACGTACACTTTGAGCAAATCAGTCGAGAAGACAACTGCGAGGCAGACTCCTTGGCGCGACTCGCATCTTCGATAAAAGCAGAGAACCCTATAATAGTCCCTCTAATCTGCCTCCGAGAAAAGAGCGTGGGAGAACTCGAAGTAAGAATACTGGATAAGGAAGACAAGACCTCATGGATACAGCCTATTAAGAAATATTTGGAAACATGGGAGACACCCGAGGACAAGAAGGAAGCCATGAAACTAAAATTCAAAAGCACCAAGTTCTCCCTGATCGAATGAGTGCTCTACCGGAGGGGCCACACAGTACCACTCCTAAGATGTTTAGCATATGAGGAGGCCGATTATGTACTCAGGGAAATTCATGCGGGCATTTGTGGGAGTCACGCCGGAGGACAATCGATGGCCTTTAAAGCTTTAAGGCAAGAGTTCTATTGGCCAACTATGCATCAAGACGGCATGAGAGTGGCCCGAAAATGCGAAGGATGTCAGAAGAATGCCAACATTCACCACCAGCCAGCAGAGCAGTTAACCACTCTGTCCAGTCCCTGACCGTTCGCTCAGTGGGGGCTAGATATCATCGGACCGATGCCAAGGGGACGAGGACAGACGAAGTACGCCATTGTAGCCATAGACCATTTCACCAAATGGGTGGAGGCCGAACCCCTATCCACCATCACAGAGAAGAAGGCCACATAGTTTTTGAAGAAGAATATTATCTGCAGGTTCGGAATCCCACGGGCTGTCATCACCGACAACGGAAAACAGTTCAATAGCAGGGGATTCAGGAAACTCTGCGAAGACCTCCAGATCGCCTTAAGGTTCGCCTCACCAACCCATCACAAGTCAAACGGACAGGTTGAGGTGACAAACAAAACCATCAAGGAAAATCTTAAAGCTCGACTCGGATCCTGCAAGAGCTTATGGGTCGAGGAATTGCCAGAGGTACTGTGGACACACCGGACGACCTATAAAGACTCTACAGGGGAGACCCCGTTCTCCTTATCATACGGGTGTGAAGCAGTTATTCCAGCAGAGATCGGAATAACTACCCACATGGTCCGTCATTTTGAGAGCGAACAGAATGAAAAACTTATCAGAAGCCACCTCGACCTGATCGAGGAAAAAATAGAGAAGTCAGCTATGAAGACAGCAGTTTATCAACAAAGGATGGCCCGCTTCTACAACAAAAAAGTTCGAACCCGCGTCTTTCTCCCAGGCGACCTGGTATTAAGAAGAGTCACCCTGAACACTCGAAGGCCAGAAGAAGGCTCGTTAGGAGCCAAGTGGAAAGGGCCCTATAAAGTTGCAGAGGTGATAAGGCCAGGGGTCTACATCTTATAACATCTGGACGACACGCGATTAAGGAAACCCTGGAATACCGAGATGTTAAGAAAATATTTTCAGTAGATTCTTTTTTTTCTTTTTTGCAGCGACCCGACAAGGGGTATGAGCTCAATGTAAAGCCTTTCTCGAAATATCCCACAGAGAACTGTAAGAAGGGCAGTATGTCCTCGAATATGAATAAAACTTTCTCTTTTCAAAAATTTCCACCCACTCTCTTAATTAAAATTGAAAGCTATATTCAAAATTTCGGGGGCATACTCGACACAATGATTCAGGGTCAAAGTACCAAGTTCGCAACAAACCGATCACATATGCTACCATAAAAAACACAAGCACAAACAAACCGACCAGGTTCACTTAACTTGCAAAGAATTCAGGACCATATCAAGGGATAGGAACCGCGACGGACCATAGAAAGGGATACCTGTGGGAACGCAGAAACTGGGCGACGCATGCTGTCCCGGGCTCGCGGCCCGGTTGGGAGTACGAAGTAGCCCGCAGGGGACTAAACCAGAGAATAATAGAGTCGCCACCCGGTGTGAACCGGGACACTGATATGGGCCTCGCCCCCAAATTGATATTGATATGGGCCTCGCCCCCAAACTGATACTGATATGGGCCTCGCCCCAAAACTGATGCGGATGTGGGCCTCGACCCTCGGGACTCATCCCCAAAATGATACTGATGTGGGCCTCGGCCCTGGGAATCATCCCCAAATTGATACTAATGTAGGCCTCGGCCTTGGGACTCATCTCCAAACTGATGCTGATGTGGGCCTCACCCCCAACTGATACTGATATGGGCCTCGACCCTCAGGACTCATCCCCAAACTGATACTGATGTGGGCCTCGGCCCTGGGACTCATCCCCAAACTGATACTAATGTAGGTCTCGGCCTTGGGACTCATCCCCAAACTGATGCTGATGTGGGCCTCGGCCCTAACTGATACTGACATGGGCTTCGCCCCCAAACTGATACTGATATGGGTCTCGCCCTAATTGATACTGATATAGGCCTCGCCCTAAACTGATACTGATGTGGACTTCGCCCTCGACTGTTACTGATATGGGCCTAACCCCCAGCTGATACTGATGTAGGCCTCACCCCCAACTGATACTGATATGGGCCTCGCCCCCAGACTGATACTGCTTATATGGGCCTCGCCCCCAGACTGATACTGATATGGGTCTCGCCCTAAACTGATACTGATATGGGCCTCGCCCCCAAACTGATATTGATATGGGCCTCACCCCAGACTGATACTGATATAGGCCTCGCCCTAAATTGATACTGATATGGGTCTCGCCCCCAGACTGATACTGATATGGGCCTCGCCCTAAACTGATACTGATATGGGCCTCACCCACAGACTGATACTGATATGGGCCTCGCCCCCAGACTGATACTGATATGGGCCTCGCCCCCAGACTGATACTGATATGGGCCTCGCCCTAAACTGATACTGATATGGGTCTCAACCCTGTGATTCATTCATGAAAACTACTGACATTGTACTGTTGCTGCTTCTGGTTGGCTTGCATTTGCCGCTTTCTCTTTTCCTCCGTTGAAACCTTTGAATACAAAACAAAACAAACGCAAAAAGGAATGCAAAATACGTTACGTGTATGCATGCATGCATGATTGAGTTTCATATCCCGTTGGGTTAGGTCTTCTGCTGGTACTCTTGGTGGCTACTCGGTCTTTTGACAAGTCTGCCATCTTCCCTAACCAACGGGTATCTATGATGGCTTTCAAGACAAAATGGGGTTAACATGGTGCATGTATGCATGAGGTGCATGTGATGCATGAGATGCATGCGATACAAGAAATATATCAACTCATTAAAATTTTCACACAAATCGGCCCATCATCATTTTAGAAGCTTTTGGGCTAACTGTCATAGGAGTGAACTCGTCCCAGTTTAAATGGCCCAACAAGTTCACATCTCATGGCAAGAAGTCCAACCGTATCCAAATGATAATGTTCCTAAACACAAACATATAATGGCCCATTGGCGTTTTAGAAGCTTTTGGCCCAATCATCGTAAGATACGTTCTTGTCCCAGTTTAAATGGCCCAACAAGCCCATACCTCATGACAAAAGGTCCGAATGGATCCAAACGGCAATGTTCCTAAACACAAGCATACAGAAATAAATTCTACATAGTGGCCCATCAACATTTCAGAAGCTTTTGGCCAAATTGTCATAGGATACGAACTCGTCCCAGTTTAAATAGCCCAACAAGTTCGTATTTCTGACAAGAAGTCCAACTGCATCCAAATGAGGATGGCCCACAAACACAAGGAAATAGTTGCTATAGGTCATACAACCTCGGTCTACGTGTGGGTTCACAAGAGTGTAGACAAAGACTCTCGCTGGCGAAGGATTACCCACAACTATGTCTCCCCACTCAAGGGTTCGAGCGACCAAATGAGCGCACCTTTTTTATACCTTACAGTACGTGCCAACGAGTTATGGTGTGTGACTAACTGTCAAATGGATTTCTTGTTGCAGATTCCCCAAAGGGAGGGTGGAGCGAGGCTCTTTTAAGTACCCAAGCCTCTTAGGCTCTTATCTCTTGGTGACACGAATAAGCAACAAGTCCTCCAGATTAGTCTGTCACAATATTCTACAAGTTGATGATTATCTATGTGTCTTCACAGCTTTTCCTTCTAGAAAGGTAGTGAGTGAAGGAAGACACCAAACCATTACCTAGCCTCAAAATGCCTTTGATTAAACCATTTTTAACCCACGGTAGACACGGTCAATTAAAGCAAAAATCATAATATTCAAGACATTATTTCGGGGCCGATTCTCTATCCCCAGTGGAGTCGCCAGACTGTGGGAACACAGAAACTGGGCGACGCATGTTGTCCCGGGCTCGCGGCCCGGTTGGGAGTACGGAGTAGCCCGCGGGGGACTAAATCGGAGAATAATGGAGTCGCCACCCGGTGTGAACCGGGACAAAGATTTAAGGCCGCACTCACCCCTCGTAAGGGAAAGACCTCAAACTGTTGAGTTCAGAATGGTCCATTACTTACGCCACTTGTAATAAAATGATTTGTGCAATAATCTAACCAAGCCTAAGCAACATATTTTCAAGGATAATTTACTCTTAAGTTCGCATGCATAGGTACAAAGCTCATATCTAAGTTTACATATAACACATTTTCATATTTGCATACAAACTATTTACATATAATCTATGTCTGAATTCATGCATAAAGATAAATTGGCATACGGAAGGCATACAATTTCACATTGGTAGGCACAGAAGCGCAAACAAGTAACATTCATACAAGCATGGATATTAAGGAAAGACACTTACGCGCATAATAGAAATAGATAACTAAAGAGGTAATACAAATGTATAAGGTAAAAAAAAGATAACTATATGCTAAAATAGATATGTCGTGATGTGATGCAGAAAAGATATCTAGAATTGACACGAACACATGCGTGGGCCTTTTTTCCAAGTGGTACGTGGAATTGTATCCTGAGTACAGATCATACTACCGTCCATTCGGAATCGGCTATGAAATTTATGTCCGGGTTTCCATCCTATATACCACGAGAAATAATGCCCAATGCTATCATAATATGGGTACACAAATGATAATAGATCGAGCCAAGACAAGGATAGAATATGCAATCAATAGATGAAAGACGCGGCAAATATCGTAGTAAAGGTAGTCTTTTAGGCTTTCCTTCCCCCAAATGGAGAACCTTTTAGTCCAACACAATAGGCCCATGCGTTTTTCATTACAATGCGTACAAAGACAAAGATAACTATATGGAACTTCGTATACCCGATTGAACACATCTTACATTCAACCGAACATACATCAATCGGCGCGGCAAATCATCGTGGTAAATGATTTTAACCCCTCAGAATATGGGACATTTAATCCAACTTACTAAGCCCATGCGCTCGATCACATCATACATATAAACAACAAAGACAATAATATCAGACTTCGTATACCTGATTGAACACATCTTACATTCAACCGAATATACATCAACCAGCGCGGCAAAGCATCGTAGTAAAGGATTTTAACCCCTTAGAATAGGGGACCTTTAATCAGGCTTACTAAGCCCATGCGCTCGATCACATCATACATATAAACAATAAAGACAATAATATCAGACTTCGTATACCCGATTGAACACATCTTACATTCAACCGAATATACATCAATCGGCGTGGCAAAGCATCGTGATAAAGGATTTTAACCCATCAGAATATGAGACCTTTAATCCAACTTACTAAGAACATGCGATCGATCACATTATACATATAAACAATAAAGATAATAATATCGGACTTCGAATACCCAATTGAACACATCTTACATTCAACCAAATATACATCAATCGGCGCGGCAAAACATTGTGGTAAAGGATTTTAACCCCTCATAATAGGGGACCTTTAATCCAACTAACTAAGCCCATGTGCTCGATCACATCATACATATAAACAACAAAGATAATAATATCGGACTTCATATACCCGATTGAACACATCTTACATTCAACCGAATATACATCAATCGGCGCGGCAAAGCATCGTGGTAAAGGATTTTAACCCCTCAGAATAGGGGACATTTAATCAAACTTACTAAGTCCATGCGCTCGATCACATCATACATATAAACAACAAAGACAATAATATCAGACTTCGTATACCCGATTGAACACATCTTACATTCAACCGAATATACATCAATCGGCGCGGCAAAGCATCGTGGTAAAGGATTTTAACCCCTCAAAATAGGGGACCTTTAATCCAACTTACTAAGCCCATGCGCTCGATCACGTCATTACATAAACAAATAACATGCGGAAATCAAGTAACGAATGACAGACAAATCAAAACAACACAAAACAAAATATGCGCCGTTTACTCAAGTGGTACGTGGAGTTGTATCCCGAGTACAGATCATACTACCGTCCATTCAGAATCGACTATGAAATTTATGTCCGGGTTTCCATCCTATATACCAGGAGAGGCGACACATTTTTCATTTTATTCAAAGGCCACAACATACATCATTTTACAATTCATGCATTTACTATCTAGTCAATGGGCACAATCATGCATCAATAAACGACTCTCATGCGATAAAAATGAATAAAACAATTAAAAAGATAGATGGAAATAACAGGAAAAGTACCCTCAGGTCTAATCTTTTATGTCGACTTTCGGACTCGCGTTTCACGGCCGTCGGAAGGGCTATCACTCCGCAACTCTTTCGGTTCACTAGATTAACGTCTTAGCTCGCTGTTTTGCTGTTTTGGTCGCTGTTTTCGCTCCGTTTTGCTGGTGTTTCCTCACGGTTTTCTGGTTACTATTTTTGTTGTATTTGTTCACTGTTTTGGCGATTTTTGGAGGCTAGAGGATGTTGTTTTTGGTGATTTTTTAGGGGGGGTTTTGTGCAGTTTTTGTTACTGGTTTAGGTGATTTATGGGGCTGTTTTAGGGGTGCAGGGCTGCTATTTTGGTTGGTTAAGGGGCTGCTGTTTGGGGCGTTTTTTACTCACTGTTTGGGCGTGTTTTTACTCACTGTGTGAGGCAGATTTGAAGGCAATGGCTGGATAGTTTTGTGGGCTGTTTAAGGACATGAAGTGAGCTTGTGAATGAGGCTAAGTGCGCAGGGGATGTGCGTGAAGGTGGTATGTGGACATGAGACGTGAGTGAGGGCTAAATGAGGGTTTGTAGGCTCTGTGTTGACGCGTAAGGCAAGCTTGGTGTGATGGCTTGAGTTCGTGAGTGGAGGCAGCAAGAATTAGGGTTTGTTGGCGCTGTGTTGACGCGTGAGGCAAGCTTGGTGTGATGGCTTGAGTTCGTGAGTGGAGGCAGCAAGAATTAGGGTTTGTTCATGCATGCAGTGTGTCGGTTGAGAATGGTTTGGCTTAGGCAATAAAGGGGCTCATTGAAGGGTTCGTTAGGTATTGATGCTTTGTTTGTGAAGTAGTTGGCTTATTGGAGGGGCAGGTGGTGCAACGTTGATGAAGGTTCTTTGTGTGGTTTATTTGTTTATTTTGAAGGAGAGAATTTGTGATGAGAGTTGACTTACGTGAAGGCTTAGGGTTATTTTCTTTTTGTTTTTTTTTTATTCAAGTGCCGTGAATCAGAGGAGCCTTAGGGTTGCAATTTGTTGTTGTTTATATGGAGAATGGCTAGGGTTTCCCCTTGCTTGACAAGGAAGAGATTGGATTTGGTGTCAAACAAGGAAAGAATTTGATTGATTGGGGGGACAAATTTTGGTGAATTATGAAGGTTAAATATCTGATTGGTTTAAATTTGGAATACAATATATTTAATTTGTTATGATTGATTTTAATTAGGCATGCAATTTTTTAAGTTAGGTATATAATATTTGTGATTTATCTTAATTAGGTATGATTTAATTTAATGTTTTCTTTAATTTAGTATATAATATTTTAAGTTAGGAAGTTACAATATTTTAATTTGGTATAATTATATTTTATGTCTTATTTAATTTGGTAAATGATTTAATTAATATTTTATTTAGTTTGGTATATTATTTAATTAATATTTAATTCAATTGGGTTGTATTTTGAGGGCCTATGGGCGTGTGGGCCTCTCTTGGTGGGCTAGGTGTTGTGTTGGTTTGGTGAGTGGGTTTGGGCCAATGTTAAATGGTTTGCGTGTTTTTTGGGCCAAAGGTGCTCTAAACGGAGGTCCAACAAGTGAGCTTGACGCTAAACAAGTGAATAATGATCTAACGAAATACCGATTCCCTTCCGATGACCGTTTCCCGCAATATCCTTAACTAAAAAGGTAGTGCCTCCAACTGAGACTCATCATCGGGTTTCACATGCAAAAATGCAATGCCTACAATACCCCCAGAAGATGGCTTTACCAGGCCGGTTTGGGAAAGACGGAACAGAGAATGTGCCCGCATATATTACACATACCTGATTAATGGATCCGAGAGAAGCATAGCACGGGGATGGATGATACCCCCATGGCGTTTGCTTGCTCCAGTGTTAACCGAACATAAGGAGGAATATGCCCTTAATGTTTCGGACACTCTCTGATCCTCACCTACCTGATTAATGGATCAGTGAGAAGCATATCACGGAGAATGATGATACCCCCGTGGCGTTTGCTTGCTCCAGTGTTAACCGAACATAAGGAGGAATATGCCCTTAATGTTTCGGACACTCTCTGATCCTCATCTACCTAATTAATGGATCCGTGAGAAGCACAGCACGGGGAGGGATGATACCCCTGTGGCGTTTGCTTGCTCCAGTGTTTACCGAACATAAGAAGGAATATACCTTTAATGTTTCAGACACTCTCTGATCCTCACCTACCTGATTAATGGATCCGTGAGAAGCATAGCACGGGGAGAGATGATACCCCCGTGGCGTTTGCTTGCTCCGGTGTTTACCGAACATAAGGAGGAATATACCCTTAATGTTTCAGACACTCTCTGATCCTCACCTACCTGATTAATAGATCCGTGAGAAGCATAGCACGGGGAAAGATGATACCCCTATGTCGTTTTCTTGCTCCAGTGTTAACCGAACATAAGGAGGGATATGCCATTAACGTTTCAGACACTCTTTGATCCTTACTCGATCACTCGGATCCAAGAGAAGTATAGCCCAGGGAGGGATTGTGCCCCCGTAGCGTATGCTTACTCCAGCGTTGTAAGGAGAAGCCCTCAAACAATACACAGGCTCCATGGAGACCTGAAGTATAGAGGATGTGCCTTTACCATTCTAAACGCTCTTTGATCCGAATCCTGGTTCGCCGGGACGCTGAATTGAAAGGTTCAGAATTGTGTTTTGGAGGCCTCAGACAGGACGCTGTTTTGAGGCATCCGCGCTATTGTTTTAAGGTAAGTGATTAAGTCACCGCCATTTCATGATTTTTATTTTCCAGAGTTTTGTTCTTGTTTTCGCTGGTCTGGCAAGGGGACGCCCGTGCCAGATTCGGTAGGGCTTCAAAAGGTTGATTCACTTCCCTTCTGAACAAGTCCCAATGATTATTCGGCTCGGGGGCTGGGATTCATTCCGCCGAGGCCACTTGTTAATCGGCTCGGGGCTGGATTCTTTCCGCCGAGGCCACTTGTTAATCAGCTCGGGGCTGGATTCGTTCCGCCGAGGCCACTCGTTAATCGGATCGGGGCTGGATTCGTTCCGCCGAGGACATCTGATTGATCGGCTCGGGGTCAGGTTACATCCCTCGGGTCTCTCTTTTGGACTGGGGACGTAACATTCCCCCAGGGCCAAGTGTTTCTAACAGCTCGGGGTCGGGTTACGTCCCACCGGGTCTGTCTGATCAAGCAAGGGACATAACATTCCCCCAAAGTAAAATATTTCGACTAGCTCGGAATCGATTCTCGTCCACTGAATGATTTCATTTTCAGTTTGTGTTATCCCCTCACGGACGGGTCTCAAGTGATCGTTTGAAGGGAGTCGTTCAGAGCAAATTACGAAAAACAAAAGAAAAGAACAGAAACACACAAAATATATATTTAAATAAAGTGTGAAATGTTATTACAAGAAAAGTAAAGTTTACAGAGGGCCCCGTTCGGGTTACCCCTTGTCAATCAGCCCGCGCAGGGGCATGTGGTTCTTCCTCAGCTGGCTCAGATGACGGATGGCTCGCCTCGGCCTCGGGAGGTGGGATAGTAGCTTCTACATCGACAACCTGGGAGACCCCTATTTCAACGGTTAGAGGAGGAACCTCATGTAGGTTCTCGTCAGGAGCAGGAACATCGGGTCGGTTCTCGTGAGGAGCTGGGAGGACCGGGACGATCGAAATCGGGTCCGGATCCATCACTTCTTCGGGAGAAGGGGTAGCCATTTCTGAAACTCCTTCTCAGATATTTCCCCTTTACAAAAGCGGATGGCCGCATGGATAGGCCCCATGTCCAGGTCAGATAGTACCATCAGAATAATTTCAGCACAATCACCAACCCCCTCGAGACGGATGGAGTCCCTCTCGACCTCCAACTCAAGTTCTATATTCCTAAGCTCGGCACGGGCCCGTTCCAATTCCTCATCTTTGGCCCGCAGTTTTGATTCAACACTGCATACCTCCACCTTTAGGACCCTGATCTCGGACTGAGCGTTCGCCAAATCCCTTTTAGCAGCCTCAACATTTTTTCTCTCCAAACTAGCGGAGGATTTAAGAGCTTTGTTTGTTTTAAGGGCATCAACTGCAGCCAGCTCGTGATTTTTTATCGTTTCTTCCGCATTAGCCAGTTTGGCTTCCACTTCGGAGAGCCGATTCTGAAGCCTCTGGGCCTGGCCGCCCTCGGACAAAAGGCTCAAAAGGAGATCCTTATTCTTGGCCATAAGATAGTTCGCCTGCCGAGAAGAAATAAGAGAATCAGAATACATACTAAGTCAGGAAATCATAAACGGGGCGTAAAGGAAAGTGAAGCTACCTTGGCCATTTGAGAGCACAACTCTATAACCACGCCCTCATGAGAGAGGTATTCATACCTCGGGATCTTCTCCGGAGGGACCGCCTCGGCCAATTCGTTAAAAGCCGGCACCAGGTGAGAGATGGTCTCTCTAATGTCCTTACCAAGGTCTTCGAGGCCAAGGATCACAGAGCCCTTCCGTTTTTTGGAGGCACCCTCTGGCGCCCTCTTTTCATGCCGAGCTGATTGTTCCCTACTCAGGACCCGCTCTTCCTCCATTTCCCATCTTAGTACGGCCTCCTCGGTGCCAAACAGACGCTTCCTTCTCCTGGAAGGCTTTGGGGGGCTATCAGAGCGGGTAGTGTCCATCGGCGGTGCCCCAGAAGGTGAAGACAAACCTTGAGAGGTCGGCAGTTCTACCTCTTCAGCCACTTTCTTGGTTCCAGAAGTTTCAAGCCGTTTCCAAGAGGTTCCGGCCCCACCGTGGCCGATTTTATTTGTTGCACCGGTCAGCTGATCGAGGTATTTTGGTCTCCTCGACATACCTGTAAAGGCAAAGGCAAAAAAGTGGTGAGTACATGACCTAAAAAAAAAAAAGAGAGAGAAAATCATCATGACAAGCAAATGTGGAAACTGGTTAGAAGATCAGTAGGAATCTACCTATCCGACCAGGGACCTTCGGAGGAACGGTCCAAATAAGGCCCGACGCAACAAAAGCCGCATCATTTACCAACTCCCTCCAATGGTCGGCATATCGCCGAGCCTAGTATACCCGCCTCCGGACCTGACGGGAGACCTTAGGAGCATCCCTCCAACAAGCTGAGAGGAATCAATGAAGTTAGAAGCCTAGCATAAAAACTAAGGACATGAACGATAAGTGTTAGACTCCTAACCTCCCGCTCTGAAGATGTCCGAGACCGAAACATCTTATGCATATGATCTCATGACCCGTCCCCAATCTCCGGTGGCCCAGAACCAAAGATCTTTGAAGTTTTTGTTAGAGTCGGGGAGTTTGCCGACAACATTTGGCGAGTCAGCATAGGCGGAAAGGTAGTACCAACCATGGTGAGTTTTTGGGTTGGCCTTCAACCGGTATAGTCTCTTCACTTCCTCAAGAGAAGGTTCGCCGAGCCCCGCCCGATGCCAAACTACGTGTAACCCGGCCAAGATCCTCCAACTATTTAAACTTAATTGGCAATGGGCAATCTCCATCTCGGCCAGCATCCAGGTAAAATAACGTTGGATTGGCAGCCGGAGTCCACACTCAAAGAAAGCCGGAAGAAGAGCTACCGAACCCTCATCGGGTTGACTGACCCGATCACATGGAAGAGGGAATTCAAGAGCGATATCTATCGGGATATCATAACATTGCCGGAGCAGTGCTAGATCATCCTCAGTTATCTTGGAAGGCCGATCCATGTCCAAAGCCGAGCAGTCAAGATCACCGGGCTCTGGATCCTTCCGAGGAATTCTCTGATGGTAAGAATCTTGTCCAATTTCGGAAGGGGTGGGGGTAGTGTCAAGGTCTTCTACACTGGGTGCTCCCGAGCTCGAGGAGAGCTCTTCAGCAAGGGGAGCCGAAGGTTTAGCGGGACTTACAGAAGAAGACCTGTCGTCAGACATCCTTGATATCCGAGAAGTAAAAAAGGGAAGGTCAGTCTAAAACCAATTTCTAAAAGCGACCTGGACTTCGCAGCTATCCTAAATATCCAGGAAGACTAGACCTATGAAGTTCTAAATACCCTAGCAAACGTACATTAAACTCATAAATCTCTCCTTAAACAAACATTCAAAAAAAAAGGAGGGAGAAGAAAAAGAAGGTCGTTCGGGAAACTTACTTGATCTCTGTTAGGAAACCGGAAGAGTACGTTAAGAAGCTTTGGTTGAATTGAGTCGAACGAGTCGCGGTTGAGGAATGAGAAGTTTTTTGCAGATGATAAAATTTTGCCAAACAGATACAAAGTGATCGATTCGTCTTCCTATAGTCACGTCAGAGTATTTCTAAACCGTCGGATCATGGAAGGATCTCGGATGAGCACCAGGTGTCGACATCGGGAGCGATATAGTAAAGTAGAATGAACGGTTGGGATTGGATATCAGCAATAAACAGATGATTTCGTTTGCTTTCGGCGGGAAACCGACGGATGATTGACAAGTGTCAGGTTCGGGTTAAAACCCTAAAAGTGATTTGATGGACATTTAAACGGATGTGACGGTTGCGCGTCTCAAGAAGAAGTATTCGAAAGGGCAGTGGGAGGATTTTGTCTTGGCGGGAGAAAATAAAATTAAACCGAGCACCTTGTTTGAACCAAGGACGTTGTGGCAGCACGCCAGTAATACTTCTCTTTACATGAGTCAGCCATCACTCCGTCAGAAAGACTACTTTTTTTTTAGTTCCCGGCACCAACTTGTATACTCGTTGGAACCGAGAACTAGGGGACAGATGTTGATGGTATTTTCAGGACACTATGTTATTTGAGCCGCACGACAGAGGTACGAAGGTAATTCCCTTCCTGATCGAGATCAATAATGCCGACCCGACCACATTAGTGTTATAAAAGCCAACAGTAAAGAGACCGAGCACATAGTGATAGGTGACCGACCACTTTTGGTTCGGACTACCGAGCACTATCAGATCGGTAGCAGCATTCTCAGCTCGAATGACCATTATGACCGACCTCATTAATACCGAGCATATGGCGAGACGTGCTCAGGAAGATAATGCATCATACTCTTGCTGATAAGATGACAATTTACCCTACTTTCATGGGGAGAACTAATGAGTCAGTGTCCTAATAGGATGAAAGAAGTAAATGTAGTTTCAAATTAGGAATCTTTATGGGAGAAGGAAATTGGTTCGACTGGGACCCTTGTAAAAGAAGGAATCTGATTTCTTCACTATTATAAATAGAAGTGGAAAGTGTAAGTAAGGATAATCAATATCAGAATCAAGAGGAGGATCAGAATCAATATCAAGATCATTACGATCAGACTTGTTCACAAGAGATATCAGAAAAGCATATCTCAGTAATAAAAGTATCATTCGTTTTGTGCCCGTGGACGTAGGTGAGATCTGATCTGCCGAACCACGTTAAATCTACTTGTTGATTGGTGTATTTATCTGTCTTTTGCTAAATTTGATTTTGGTTCCCCCTTAACTGAACAAATTCATTATTGAGGGAGGATTGTCTCGGGAGTAATATTCTCATATTACCCTGAGACCGAAATCCGCCGTCAATAAAATATGATAGAGTAAACATACTGAAAAATCAAAAACTTTAGCTCTGTTTCTGATTTTCATAATCAATACAGTTGTTAACGCTGTGGTGGAATACTGATAGAATTGTCAAAGGTAAACAAATGAATAAGATAAAAATAATTGTGTATTTTAATAACGTGTCATTATTTGAGTTTAGGATTGTTAAATTGAATTCACAAATTAAAAATAATTATATATTTTTAATAATATAACAATACAATTGATATCATAATATCACTTGAATAAATAAATGAGTGATGGGAGGTCCATGATATTGAATTTCATAATCAGAGGATTTTTTTTTTTTTTTTATAAAAAAAATGCTCCTTCGTCGTCTTCGCGATCTTTTGATCCGCAGAGTTTCAAAACCCTAAAATCCAAGCCCTGATTAAATAATTATCAAAGCCAAGCGCACACACATGGACCATACACAACAGCTACAGACACCGCCTTCTTTCACTTACTTATCTAACCACCCGACTAACCCTAACCCTAATTTTTATTATTCTTACCCTCAGCCTACAGTTCATTATGGAGAGCAAGGCATTCATCCACCCGGAATCGACCCGTCTGCCAATTCGGGTTCGTATCCATTGGCCCACGTTGGATTTGAGAATCAAACTGCGACATGGGTCAATTGGCAGGCTGGTACCATAGCATATGAACATGTAAGTATTCTTTTTTTCACTTCAACTTTGTTTATTTTTACGTCGTAAAAAAATTGTGACTTTTGAGTATTTGATGTGAATTCATGATGTTTTGGCAGTGATAGTTGATTGGAAGTGGAGTTTCTTTGGGTTTTATACTGTGACGTGATTGTGAATTTTGGATTGAAAATGGAGTTTGAGGTGTTTCGTTATGGCTGTTTTATGGTAAATTGGATATATTTTTTTGAGTAAAAATCCTGAATGCTGGTTTCTGTATTTGCTATTATGTGGATTAGAGGGTGGGAATTTTGAACTTTGCCGTAAGGTGGGATTGATTTCTTGGCAATTGCAATTCAGTCCTCTTGCTGGCTTTTGAGTTTTGGTAGGGATTAGGGAAGGTTATCGCATATGCAGCCTTGAGTGGTTAAGCCCGTCCTTCACAGTTATAACTTGAAATCAAGTTGAATGTGCACTTTGCATTACTCTGTAAAGATGTGGCACATACAAGAGTAGCTTCACATTTCTTTCCAAAAGGACAAAAAATAATGGAATCATACTCATGCAGGTGTAGAAGAAAGTTTTGATGGCACTATATTCTTTGAAACCCTGACAGCTCTAATATTATCACTTTGTTTTCTAATCAGAGGAAACTTATGTAAATTTCTCCATTTTTAAAAGAATAACTTCGACTGAAGTTGATTATATAATGCTAGTAGTAGTCTTGTAAATTCTTTGCTACTTAGTTGCCATTTAAGGATTTGAGAATCTCAAACCCATCATCCTAAACAAGGTAGTGGTTTTTGGGTATTTTTCTTTCCTTTTTCATTGTTCTTTGATTTGGATTTTCCTTTTATAACAAAAAAAATTATTGGATGTTCCTGGATTCCTCATTTGATTAGGGGTTTCTCCTTTTTTTTGGGTGATTTGATGAAAGTTACAAAGAGTTCTCTTCTCAACTCGAGGTCGAAAAGGTAATATCAATTGCATGTGTTTCATACACACACACACATATATATATATGCAAATTAACTAACTGGCGTAGGAAGATTTGCGTGTGTATGCCATGATTTATGAACTTGTATATGTGAGCCAAACTTTTTCATCTGACCACTGAATATGTGGACATAGTATATAATTTTGAAGACTTTGAATTTGGGCATTCTTTGTTATTCAGGCCATAGTTTTTGGTTTCAGGCGTCATTACCGTCTACCAGTTTAAATTCCTCAGATATCAGCTATTGGACAAGTCAGCCTTTGGCAAATAATTTCACACAGAGCATTCCAACCCAAAGCAAGGTCACTCAACCAATGCGGTGTGGGGTTTGCAATATTGATTGTAATAGCAAAGATGTTTTCGACAAACACATATCTGGAAAGAAACACCTAAGGAATTTGCAGAACCAACTTAATCCCACTGCTGCAACATTACAAAAATCATGCAGTACAACAATCGACAATGTAAGCGCATCAAGCCAAGAGCTGGAGATAAAGAGACAGAAACTTCTGAATGGTGGGGCAGCAGTTGATTCTGTTAGGATCTGTACAATTTGCAATATTGCTTGCAATGGCCAGGAAGCATATAATAAACATCTTTATGGGAAAAAGCATGCTGCTCAGGTAAACTTCGCTCTTTAGCATAGCCTTCTGTCTTATTGATTCACACTCGATGCTTGTATTTTGTGTTGGTTTTCAAGATTGCATTGCTCCTTTGGCAAATTAATGATAATTTGCATTCCTGACAGAAGACGTATAATTGCTGCTTGCCACTTTTCATGTATTATCTAATTTATCTTTTGGCATCTTGAAAGTCTTGTTTAAGAACCCAACTAATCAATCAGTTGTAATCTTTCTGTACAACATTGCAAGTAAAAAAAGTCGAAGTTTCCTTCATCTTGAATCTTGATAGTTGATATTGATTGCCAATACAATTGTGCTATAATGTAAATGCAGTAATAATGAGTTATTAAACCTCTCCTGGTTACCATGTAGGCTAGCTTAACATCTTTGGGGGTTGGTCAATATTTTGATGCTATCAAAGCTCAGAACAATAACTTTTGGAGTAGTGGCCAAAAAAAGACCAAGGTTGTTCAGTCTGCATGGTGCGAAGTTTGCAAAATCAACTGTAACAGCAATGATGTCTATGTCAAGCACTTGCAGGGGAAAAAACACCAGAAAAATCTAGAGCAGTTGGACATAACTAAGAATAGCACAAGTACACCTGCCTCAGTTCCCGCACTAGCTGCAACAAATTCAATAATCGGACCTACAACCAAACCAATAATCAGGCCTTCGGATAACCCAGATGCCAATAAGAGCAACGGTGTTGAGAAATCACAGAAGAGGGCAGCTGCAGCTGCAGAGGATCTGGAGACGAAGAAACGAAAGGTTGTTGAAAGTGGAGCTGTAGCCGGAGCAGTCCGAGTGTGCACCATATGCAATGTGGTGTGTAATAGCAAGACAGTCTTCACTTATCATCTTGCTGGACAGAAGCATGCTGCCATGGTGAAGAAACAAGCGGAAGCCCGAATGTAAACCACTGCTCCTCCAATTGTTTCTGCAACCAGAGTTTAGTTACTTGGAAAGTATAGTATTAGGTTAGAGTCCATCTTCTTCTTCTTGTTCACTGGGTTTCTACACATGGGATGTTTTTTGTGCCTCTTAATTATTTCGGCTTTCATGTACATTGCCCAAGTGAAAAATGCTCTTTGTACAATCCTGCCCCTACAACCATTTGACTTATATTTGATGAGCGATTCATTTATTTATTAATTACATAGATCAATAAGCTAACATGAAAACTGGAAAAACCATAAAGAGATTTATATATTATTGAGTTTAATGAGCCAATAAATGGGGATAGAGGCATAGAGCACATATGGAGTAATTACGAATTAAAAATCAAATAACACATTTTAAAAAAAAAAAATCAAATAATCTCAATTCTCACTATAGTATCATAATTTAAAAATAATAGCATATTATTTTTAAATTGTGTTTGAGACTAAATTTTATAAGAAATGATTCGAATTGAAATGAAGAAAATAGTTTAAATAAATAACATTAACTACAAAATTTGTCATTTCATTAGAATAACATTTTATTATCACACGTATTTTTGAGAATGCCCAAAAGTTTTCAAAATCGGACTCCCTACTCAAATGATATATTTTCTGGTTTTTTTTTTTTTAAATATTTATTTGATAAAATTTAGGAAGTTAAATGGGCCAAATTAATAGTGCCATTTTTTGACCCGACCCAAAACCCATCACCAGCAACAACCTCCAGCAGCATATTCGATCACATTAATCCACACATACGTTATTGTTATTATTATTATTATTATTATTAATGTTTAAATTCAAAACAAAACAGAAATCATCAATCATCAGAGTCTGCTTGTTTCTCACGAAGAAGGTAAAACCTTGTCATTTCTCTTTTTGATTTCAATTCATTTTGATTGTATGTTGATTCTTTTTGATAGTTACAGGCGATTATTTTCTTGGCCAGGGTGTTGCTTTATTTTAAATATATATAAAAATAAATAAATAAATAAATAATGTCAATTAGTTCGAGGAGTGATAGTGAAAGCGTTTTTGATGTTGAGGAACTCTTACAGTTTGAGACAAGATGCAGAGAGGTAGCCCTGCTCTCTTTTCTAACTAGCTTGTTTCACTGTAACCTTTTTACATTTTTACAATTTATTTGGTTTTTTCAGCATTACTTGACTCAATTTATGGGATTTTATTTTGATTTATTTCTGCTATAGAGTATTTTATTTTATCTCAGGAGTTTACGTGATGTATTCTTTTGGTTCAATCAAATGTATTATTTAAGTTTGTTTTGATATTTGACTGGTTTATTTTCTGTCACAATTGAATTCCATATGTATTTAGATATGGCAGTGTATTTAGGTACTTTTTCAAGATTAAAATTATTTGAAATATTTATCAATTCAAAAGCGCTAATTAAAAACACTCCCCAACTCAACTGAACCTTGCCTTATTTTTTAATGCAGCTACGGAAAGAGAAGGACATGTTGAGAGAATCACAATCTCAAAGTTTTGACCTAATCAAGGTAATACTTCATTTATCATTGTGAAGATATACGAGAAGGTTCCCTAGTTATTCCTACCCTGTTGAGTTGAGTGCTTGAGAAATATAACAGCAAACTTATAACAATATAAACGAACTGAAGTTTCTCCTAATCATCCCTCCCCCTCCCCCTCCATTCCCTTACACCCCAACATGCACACTTGCATAGGAACCCATCTATAGGAGTTTGCTAGTCATTTCTAAAAATAAATCCATGGTGAGAAAATATGATATTATTGACTAATTGAGGCATCGAGAAGTCATTTACTTCAATAAATTATCTGCTGTCATACTTGTTTTGGTTCAGAGCCTAGAACTCCATGCGAAGTCATTATCAGAAGCTCATCATGAAGACAAGAAACGCATTCAGAAGTTGGAAAGAGAACTGATGAACTGCTCTCAAGAAATAGGTACTGATAATTTTTTTCCTACTTGTTTACTTGGATTTTTAATAGGTGTTTGGCTTCGATTTATTTTATTGAATAGGATTTCCTTTTATAAAGATGCTGCTTATTGAACTTTTAATTCTCTTTTCTCTCTTGTTATATTTTAGTCAATTGACATAAATTTCTCTCTGTGTTAAGCATGTCAACTGTCTAAATCATACAGAATAACCATCGGCATGATCATGCAGGCTGTCATAGACTACTTTTATTATGGTGATTGTTTAAGTATTCAAATTTCCTTTGTGTCACAAACTGCCTTAACGTTCTCTTATGCCTAACAGTGGTTTGTTTTAACTTCTTAAATTTACCTTGACAAATTGATGCTCAATGCAGCTTTTGAGAGGGACTGTGTAGGTCTGTCTGTTAGAATTTACTCTATGCGCTTGATTATCGTTGTTGTTCTGGACAATTATAAGCATTGATGAATGTAGAAGTTTCATGTGTTTGTGTTTCTTTATCTCTTAATTATGTTGTGGAGTAGTGGCAAAAAAATCATTTTTATACTTTTAGCAACGATTGGGATCATACATCCCTTCATATCTGAATTGGTTACAGACTACCTCCAGGATCAACTAAATGCAAGGAATGAAGAGGTATACTCTTTAAGTGAGCATGTCCACAGCCTTGAATTGAAATTAGTGGACATGGAAAATATACAAGACACGGTAGGTCATTTGGAGGAAGAATTGAAGAGATCTGATTCCGAGCGATTATTATTAATGGAGGAACTGCAGAGCAAAGAAGAAGAATTACTGAACTCAGCTTTGTGTATTGAGAAACTGGAGTTGTCAATTTCATCCTCAGCTCTAGAGTTGCAGTGTGAAATAGAGAGTTTAAAGCTTGATACGATGGCCCTGGAGCAGACATGTGTTGAAGCTAAGAAAGTTCACAAGGAAGATGTTCAAGAAAAATCTAGGATGAATTCATTAATTAAAGAGCTTGAGGTTCGGATTCAAGATTCACAGGAAATTTTTGAATGTTTGGATAAAGAAAATAAAGAGCTAAAGGAGAAGCTGGAGGCATATGAAACAAATGGTAGGGTATTTTGTCAAAAGATTGAGAAATGGATGGAAAAGGACAGAACACAGCTCGACATTCAGTCTTTTGTGATTGAACTAGAGAGAAATCTCGGTATATCTAAAGAAACGAGGTGAGTTACAGTTGTCTTGTTTCAATGAAGTTACAAGGTTATCGTGTCTGATAAATATGTTCTTTAATTGTATTGTGATGACAAAGGTTTGTTTCAGGCAAACTAACCTACTAAGTTATGCTTCCTTATCACTGAAGAGCGATGACTTATTAATAGTTGTATAATTTCCCTCTTTAGTATTTATTAGGTGGCAACTAGCATTCACTTTTTAATTCCTTGTAATATTTTAATATATGTGAAGCTCTTTGGGAAAAGCCTTTGGTGCACTTCTTTCAAAAGTGGCATTAGTACTGGTACCTGATGCAGATTTGAAGGAGAAGATAAAGAGCATGTCACTTCAAATATGTGAATACGAACTTCTTGTGAAGCAGCTTAAGGTATGAGACTATGAGTTTTTTTCATTTGAGGAATTATAACTAACTTGAGCAATGTTCTGCAATTGTTATTTTATTTTAAATGAAGCTAAATTTGAATCTGTTTGTAATTCTAGTCCTGAGCGTGTATAACTTGTTCTAAATTAGTTGAGATTAACGTGCATATAATTACTAGGAAGAATTGAGAGTGGAGAAATTTAAGGCAAAAGAAGAAGCGGAGGACCTGGCCCAAGAAATGGCTGAACTAAGATACCAAATGACCAGTTTACTTGAAGAAGAGCGCAAGCGCCGTGCTTGCATTGAACAAGCTTCTTTACAAAGAATAGCTGAGTTGGAGGCACAGGTAATATATTCATGATATGCATTTTGTATGGCACTCAAGGAGTTTTACCTAATTCTGAAGAATTTCAATCTTGTTTACATGATTAGATTCAGAAAATGCAGAACAAATGTGTTGCCAACGGCAGACATCTCCACGAAGGATAGAAATTGGCTGCATCGGTAACTGCAAATGTTCGTTGATTGGAAATTGTTTTGAGGTTCTCCCTCTCTCCCCTCTCTTTTGTGTGGGTGGGGGCCTAACATATTTTTATCTCCGTATGTTCATTGGGCTAGCAGGAGTTCAAGTGGAAAATGTACATTAGCAAATATTATTTGTTGGGTTGTGGGGTATTTCTAATATACATTAGATTGAGACATTTTTCTGGTGCAGTGTGATGAGAAAACGTTAAATGGAAGATGCAGAAATGGATATAGCTCCAGAAGTAGTAAGTGTTTAAGCATCGTGTTTATTTTTTTTAAATTGCAGCAATCCACATTTTTCTCCCTATTCGATATGTGTATGTTCTCTGCGGAAAAATTATTTGTACAATATTGGCATTTAATTTCTTGTTTCTCTCCCTTGAAGAAGAAAGTTTAGGATGCTAAGGAAAGTCTGAAACCTATGGCAAGCATACTAGATGCTTTCTTAATACCCTTTCTCACTTTACCTTCTTTCTAACAATTCCTCAATTTAAGCCTATGTTTACTTTTGTTTTGTTTTGTTTTTTTTTTTAATTTGATCTGAAATGTTGGTTGTGTGAACCGATTGGTTAGTAAAATAGAATTATCTTAGCATTTATTATGATATGTACTTGACCATAGAAAGTAGGCTAATTGCTTTCTTGCAAGAAAAATATATTGTTTAAAATTTTGTTTTTCTTATTCCTTGAAGTTTCTCGTAAGGTCTCGTTATTAACATGGCATGGATGATTTTGTTCTTCAAAAGGAAATTGCCATTTTACCCTTGCTAAAATCAATATTTACCACTTTAATTCTTTAATGTATTCGTAATACCCATTACTCATGATTTACAGGAAAAAATATCCTTTTACAATTTTACCATATATATATATATATTGAATACTCTCCGGAGCTCACAAGGTGGGAAATAAACGTTTTCAAAGCATAATGTCCGGGTTCGATTTGAGGGGAGTTAAGGGCTTGTCCATCTCTTTATCTTTTAGTAAAAAATGAAAATTTTGTACAAGAGTATTATTCTTATTGTATTTATTAATTGAGTTATGACTTTTATAGATATTTGAATGAGTTATGAGTTATGACCTTTATAGATATTTGAATGAGTTATGACTTTTATAGGTATATGATTGGTGTAATAAGTGGTTTTAATTTAAAATTATGGTGGTGAGATGTGAATAGGTTTTTTTTATTCCCCTTGGGAAATGACTAAACTATGACATGCAACTTGGTAATATCAAAATTGTTAAGCATGGTTTTTTATTTTATATTATATATATATATATATTGGCTTAGATGACTTGGGATTGAGTTTGTAATAAGGTTTCTTTAATTTTCATTTTTTTCTCCATTTATGATGTGGTGAGGTTACTAAACCAACCCAAATTAATGTTAAGAATTTGGGCAAAGACCTTTTCTCCATTGGAAAGAATTGTATAGGTCAATGACTCTAAATGGATGCACTTTCTTGATAAGAAAAGGATGAGATGCAAATTTAATTCTCACACCTTCACCTAATCAAAACAAGAGCATTAACTTCCCATTTAATTTTCAATTTTTCAGATTAAAAAAAAAATATATATATATATAAATTAAATACAAAAAAAATTCTAAATATTCATTTTGTCTATTAAAATGAAATCAGAAAAACAAAAACCATGAAATTGAGCCAAAAGTGCAAAATTAAATGCCGGCTAATAGTAGTAATCAATAACATATTTAAAATTTAATTACACCTTAATTAAAATATGATTCCAAGTTGTCTAGTTGGTTTCCATGGGTTCAAAGTCAACCAAGGAATGCATTAATTCTAATCTTGTACTTAATCTACAAACTATATTTTAAATTATCAATTTCATCACACCTTTTATTAAAAAAAAAATATTGTATAAAAACCGATTATTAAAAAAAACGTCGTCGTTATCAGCCATCAATGCGTGTCCTTGTTCCTGACCGAATCAGAGGCAAAAAGTCCTGTTCTCGTCAAAGTGGTGCGGCTGGGATAAAGTCCATATTTGAACATTTCATAAAACTTAAAAACATTTTTTAATAAATAAAAATTAAAAGAATATGCCCTAAATTAAAAATAAAAATAATCCTTGTTTTTAAATATCTTGAATTTTTATTACATTTTATTAATGACAAAATATGATAAAATATTAATTAGATATTGTGAATTCTAATTATATATATTTAGTTTATCCTAATAACAACTCAATTCTCTTTCACTCATGTTATTTAGGTTCGAATCTCAAATATCTTATTTTCTCATAAGAGATTTTATATTTTTACCAACTCAATTATATGACATCGACGTAAATTTTAATTATATTTTACTAATAAATTTGATAAAAATTATTTTATTATTTTTCCTTCAAAATCTTAATAAATCATTATATTTTAACACTAAAATCCACTAAATCAACTAAGGATTCACTAACAAAAAATAGTAAAATATTATTATTTTTTCTAAAATTTAATAAAAAAATAAAATATTTTGAAATTTACCGTATTCAATTATTTTCTACCAAGAATTTCGTACAAATAGATAAGATAATCCTGAAAACAATTAAAAAAAATACAAAGTCCAATTTCCCTCTCAGGCCACTTTCTTAGCAGTTTCTTTTCTTCTTCCAATTTGAAAGAGAGAAGAGTCTCTCACTTCACGCGATTTATACGTGGCTCGCTCTTTCTCATTTGAACCCACCAATTCTTTCTTCTCAAAGTAATCTTTCTAAACAGAGTTTTTATTTGGACTAATTCCTTGTGAGATTCTTGGGCTCTTGCAAGATTTTCTTCAACAATTTAGGGTAAAAGATACTCTTTTAATCTTTGGTGATTAATTAATTAGTTAGTTTTTCTTGATTCTGCTTCTGGGTTTCGGTTGATCTCAGATTCTGCTATGTGGGTTTGTTTCAAAGTCTTGTCTTGGCTTGTCTGTTTGTTTGTGTGTTTCTTGTTATCATCGTTTGGTCAATTTCTAGCAAATCAACTTACCTTCTTGGTATCTTTGTTGTTAATCAAACAAAACCTCTAGTTCATTTTCTTTATATTCTTGATTATGTGTGTGATCTGATCCTGTTATTGTTAAAACTTCAGGTATCTTTTAGGATTTTATGGTTTTTTTTTCCTATCTTCTGTTGGAATTCTTTTGTCAAGTTTTATGGCTTGCGGGTCTTCTGTTTGGTTTCTGAGAAAATTGATGGGAAGAAAGTTTCACTTTTTTGTTTTTCCTGTTGAAGATTCTCTAACGGTCATATTATGCTCAATCCTGTAGATGTTTTGTGTCACAATTTATGAAAAATTTTGAATTTTTTTCCTCTTGTATTGTCGTTTTTTTAAAAAAAAACAGAAGAGCATATGGGTATGATTATTTTTCAATAGTCTTCAATTTTGTTGTATATGATTGATGATTTGTATTTCAGCATTAATCTACTGTCTACTTATCTATTATTTGGAATAACAAGAAAAGGTATCTGTAATTGACTTCAATTTCCTGGTTGTATTTGCAATTTTTGGTTGCCTTTTTGTCAAACTTTAATCTTTATTCCTTCCTTTTCTTCTAAGTTCCAAACCTTACTGTCTTCCTCTCATTTCCTTTTTCAAAATTTTCGTCCCTGAAATTTATTATTGTGGTTTAATTTCTCATTGATATTTTTTTCTTAAATGAATTTTTTCGGTTGATAAGTTCTTTTTGAAATAGTTCCCAATAATTTGTTTCCGAATCACGCTACTAGGCTGTTCTATTGAACTGAAAATGCTATGCAACTCTATTGATCACATTCTATATTATGCTAACCTGTTTTGATTGTAATTGTTTTAATCCCATCACATTCTTATGGAAATGTCTATTTGTTTTTTCCATGAAGGTTGATCGATCGATTGATTTCTCCGCAGATTCATTGATAATTCTGCTTTAAGGATGTTTGGCTTAAAGAAATCTCCTCTAAGGGTTGGTAAGCATAACTCAGTGGACCCTGGATACCCGGTCGCTTCCCAGTCCAACCCTTTTGATTCTGATGACGAGTTGGACAATAAGCAGACTCTTAAACCCTCAAAGAGGACTTCCTCTGAACCCAACCTGACTACACTAAAAGTTAGCACTAATCCTTTTGACGACGACGAGATAAAAGGGAACACTTCAGTGTCTTCAGATTCCGTTACTTCAGCAGCGAGAAACAAATATAAGAATGATTTCCGTGACTCAGGTGGATTAGAGAACCAGTCCGTGCAAGAGTTGGAGAGTTATGCTGAATATAAGGCAGAGGACACTACCAAGGCAGTGCATGGCTGCCTGAAGATTGCTGAAGAGATTAGAGAGGATGCTACCAAGACTTTGGTGAGCTTGCACCAGCAGGGTGAGCAAATTACCAGGACCCACTATACTGCTGCCAACATTGATCACGATCTTAGTCGGGTATGGCTTTTTGTTATCAAGTTAAAAATATAATTACAGGAGTTTTAATTCATGTGTTGGGGGATGTAATTTTATCATACTAAACATCACTAGATGCACAGACACATACTCACACTTCTAACATCACCTAGTTATCAAGTTTTGCTTCTACAACCTCATCTTTTAGTACTACTCGAATACTCTCTCTAATAATATTACACCATCGAACCATCTACCATGGTGTTCCATCAAAATGATGCATGGGAGGACATTCTTGATCAAAATAGTATAAAATAGTACACTGTAGCTTTCAAGGTCAATATTTTAACCAGAAATAAATATTTTAAATCTCAATAAAGCTGGTAGCTAGGTAAGTAAAAGATAGAGTTGGTGTTTTTCTGAATCCATAACGTGAACCTTGTCCATGCTCTTCATATATGCATCATGAGCTTCAGTTACATGTACCTTATATTCATTGTCCTTGCCTGTATCAGCAGTTTTAGGGTTGTAGCTAATTGCTAGCAGTTCCTTCTATGTTATTTTGAATTGTATGTTATCATGACTGAAAGAAAGGTAAGGGTTTAGCCTAAAGATGAAGTGCTGAAAATTTAATTACTGATTGAAAATGTCTAGGCATATGACTTGAACTCCTCATTTGCAAATTTTATATTCCTTCCTTGACGATAAAATTTTTCACTTCTTGATTTGCCTCTGACACTCCTATTTTTGTATCTTGTTTTATTAACATTTTGGAGTAATATTATAGATCACTTAACTACTTAAGGCTCTTTTATAATTGTTGAGTGCTGATTACAGGGTGAGAAGCTTTTGGGAAGCCTAGGCGGTATGTTCTCTAGGACATGGAAGCCGAAGAAGACCCGTCCACTTACCGGACCTGTTATTACCAGAGGTTATTTTTCTTCCTATACCCCTCATGACCCCATCTGTTGATCCTTTTCTTAAAATAAGATTACATTGATTACTAGACCTATATAATGATAAAATAAGGGGTGCTACATCATGGTTCTTGACTTTAATGAATGCATGTATATGTCATTTATCATTTTTTTTTTCAAAAATTTCCTTTACCCTTTTTTCCCCTAACATACAGTATGTGTTTTTTTGCTTGATTCTACAGATGATCCAGTCCAAAGAAAGGGTAACCACTTAGAGCAACGGGAGAAGTTGGGATTAAATAATACAACCAAGGGACAGTCAAACACAAGAACACCACTGTCTGAACCCACAAATGCTTATCAGAAAGTTGAGGTTCGTATTTTTTTTTCTTCTTTTTAATCATTTAAGCAACTAGACCTCAGCTTAAAATGAAATCATCCCATTCTATTTTGCTTTAAAATACCTCCCATCATTTATTTTCTTTTATTTTTCATAAATGCTACATGTTAGACCAAGAATGTTTGCCTCTTTGTCAATAGGAATCATATCATTATAGGGAAAAAGATAGTTAGACCCCTCAAGGATTGGCAAAATGGTCACAAAGACCCACTTGTTTTCATAAATGGTCACACAGATCCTTTTTTTTACAAACTTTAGGGGTATGTATCCCAAAAAGGGGTCTGAATGACCATTTCTGAAAACAATGAAGTCTTTTTGTACATTAGAGTAAACATTGGAAGTCTAGATGTCTTTCTTCCATCAATATTTTCATTTTTGTTGGCGAAGTACAATGTGCATTGATATCATAATCTCATCATCATCTTCTGTTTGTGATCACATTACAGATAGAAAATGCGAAGCAGGATGATGCACTATCTGATTTAAGTGGTATTCTGGGAGAACTTAAAAACATGGCAACGGATATGGGGTCTGAAATTGACAGGTATGCATCTTCATGCTTACGTGCCATGTCAATTTATTTTACCAATTATCTTAATAAATTTCCAAGTGAACCATTTCTTTTCCATATAAATGTTGCAGTAACATATATTATATATATCGAAATTAGTGCATTGAAGAAACTTTAGGTGTAAATTTGAATTTGTTTAAAATTTTAGGGTTTTTTTTCATACATAAATTAATATTCAGATATCTGATATATCTAATTAAGACTACTGTTGATCAAATTGCAGACAGAACAAGGGTTTGGATATTCTTCAAGATGATGTGGATGTGCTAAATTTCCGCATGAGAAATGCCAATCAACGTGGTCGCCGCTTACTCGGAAAGTAGAGTTTTTGAGATTTGCTTCCAAGACAGATCTGCTGATACTTTCTTAACTGTTGTAACTGAAGCAAATATATGAATCTGGATACAGAGATTTTCTTTCATGGATTTGGATTTTTAATAACCATGTATGACACAATATTCATCCTTATTGAAGTTCAAATTTTCCTTTACAATGCATGAATATGAATATGAATATGAATATGAATATGAATGAGTCCTTATTAAGCCTGTTGCCGCCGCAGCCGCAGCCGCAGCTTATTGAGATATCAATAAACTCTTCAAGTAAAAATGAGAAGATGCCTTAACAGTGTTTCCTCGGTCATCACTTAATAGCCATCAGTAAGCATGGCCTGATATCCCAGCCAACTTCCCCACCCATATGTGAAGTCCACTAAACTGAACATATTATACTTCAGATTTCACGGGCATGGTTTGGTCCGGTCTATACAGCACTAGCATGCCATTCCTGCCATACAAATGCAGAACTTCCCACTCTCAGAAACTTATATACATGAATAAGAACTGCATCATAATCCCAAGTCCCAGTTGTCTTGATTCACACATTTCAGTGATGACGACACGATATGCTCTCTATAGATCCCATTGAATTTCATTCAGATGAGAAACCTTATAAAAATCGTATCGATTCTTATCAAACAAAGATAGGATTAACGGAGGCTGTTCAAACAAGTACAAGGCAACTAAACGAGATTCTCATCGCAATTGGGGTTATGGATTTTCATTTTATGGGAGACCTGTTTGATCGTGTATGCTGCCAATAAATTTTAACTTCTTCTAGTGTGTGCTTCCGGGGGAGTACGCATGCAAGAAGGAAGTTTGAGCTTGATGCAAGCCACAAACCCCACAAAGAACTCAACCTATTCTATTGTCATCTCCAGACACTGCCTCATAGCCTCAGTGATTTGCTTCTTCTTTCGCCATGCCAAAGATTCAATCATGCAGTGTCATTACAAAATAATCTAAAGATTTTGCATGTCAAAGGAGTATTTTCCACTATACCAAATCAATTCTCAAATTGAAACCATTTCATCTTTGGCAAGTAAACTTAAGAGTTCAAACCATATTCTGCCATAGGTTATTGATCATTCTAGCATAAGCATCCTCATTCTAGAGTCCGAATCAACATATAGACTCTTCACATTCAGAGTCTGGGTACGTTTGGTAAGGTACCTTGGCTTTTAATCTACATCTGCCGTAGCATGGAATCACTAGCCATCGAGTATAAGTGCATGCCTATGTGGGTAGATGGCAATGGCATGCATCAGCTATCAAGTGGTATTAACTATTAAGCTGGAGCTCAAGCAAAACCAGTTCCAAACATACAAGTTAAAATTTTAATATTACAAAAAAGAACAGAAAAAAACAATCACAAGTTACAATTAACATCTTTCCATTCAGAATCTATAGCATGAGTGAAATTATTTTATTGCTTTTCTTCATAGTTAACAAAACCCTAAAAAAAAAAACAGACAATTTAAATTTCAGCTCAGCCAAAAACTTAACTATATTGGTAAACGTCGCCTTTGCAAATACAATACAAAACTCTAGAATCAATTTAAGGAACAAATACCATAAAAATTATATTTTTATGATACCTAATTAATCAAAGCAGCAGGATTCTCCAGTTCCATGACGCTCTTCACTTTGGGGGCGTAAAGAGAATACACAACGGCTTGTCGTTTTGCGATAGCAAGCTGATTCTTTCCCTCCGAATACGCCGCAGAGATGGATTCCGGGTCGGTTAGGTTCCTGTTTTCGCGGAATCCGTCGACGGTGCGGCGCTTCGTGTACTCCCTTATGTTGTAGTCGCGGAACTCACGCGCCGCTCGTAGGAAAGACCGATACAATCCTATTATCGCCGGTCTTGTCGGCGCTGCTAAACCTGGAGACGCCATTTCTATCAAGGGAGAAGAAGCACTGGTACTTGGCGTTAATGGATTCGTCTACCAAAGATATTTATAGGGTGTGTTATTCGAAACGCACCGTTTTGGGTTTGCTTATCCAACGGTTCCAACCGGAACCTTTCGTAGGGTTCCCGTTCCAACATGAACCCTTTTTTCCCCCAACGACTAGAAGGGGCAGGGAGCCGAAAAAAAAAGGCCTTAACGGCCATTAAAAAAATGAAATAGTTAATTCCTAATATACCCCTAATAACGGTGATAAAACGGTTATATTTAGGGGCATTTTTTGTATCAAAAAATTCTAAAACTCTATAAATATGGGTCATTTTTCATTATTTCAACACACCAAGTTTAGTTAGTAAAAATTTTAAAATCCTTGAATGGTGGAACCGACATCAAAATATATATCATGTTTTATCAATTATTGCTAAAGAGATATTGACAACACCTATTTCTACCGTTGCGGTTGAGCAAGCCTTCAGCTTGGGAGTCAATATATTGGAAGCTAGACGATCTTCATTACATCCAAGCACTCTAGAAGCAATAACTTGTGTGGATGATTGGACTCGAGCTAATCTGAGACAACAAGAAGATGCCCCCGATGATTTTGAAGACTTGTTCGATAATGCATCTGCAACAACAAGTGCAAGCGGAACCGGAGCTGAATGATCAACTGATAATGATGATTGATAATTACAAAATTGTAAATTTCCAAAGGAGAAATATCTTAAAATTATAATAGAATTACGTGAGCTTTGATTCCTCTCACCCCTGGAGGATACGTAGTCAACTTAAATTCTTTAAAATTTAAGTTCAAGCTCTTCAATTTAATAATTTTATTTATTTATTAAATTAATCTAATTTATTTTAATTTATTTTCGAAATTTGTTTTTTTTTAAAAAAAGGTTCGAACAGAACCGGAACCGGAACCGACCGGTTCGGTTCCGGATCGGTTCACGATTCCGGTTCCACTTAAGTGTGAAACCGGAACCGAACCGAAATTAACAGGGCCGATTCGGTTCGGTTCCGAACCGGAATCGAATCGCCGGCCAGGTCTATATGTCCCCATCAACATCTTCCAATTTCTCCCTAGCTTCAACACACTCCGGAATAGCGAAAATTATATTATGTGTCGGGTGTATATGTCATCTCTCTCACAGCAGGCGGGCCCCATAACTGTGTGGGGCCCGCCTGCTGTGAGAGATATGGCATATACACCCGACACATGATATACCACCTCCCGGAATATACTACTTTTCAACACATTGGGCTGCTGTCTCACCACTCATACTTCTAAATGTTTCCGGTCTAACATTTATCAAACTAACCATTTGAATGTAATTATCAAACTCATTCTTAGTTTTATGGAGTGTGTTATTTGAAACGCACCATTTTGGGTTTGCTTATTTTTAATTCTTAAATTATTAATTACACTCTTTTAAATTTTTACATATTCATACAAAAGACATTGATAATTGACCATTCAATTAATTGATTTCCTTATTTACTACAAATTCATTTCTCTCATGTTTTTTTTTTTTATTTGTTTTGGTATAAAAAGAAAAAAAAAACATCATTTTATTAAAATCAAGACGAGCTTATGATCCTGTAGAAATAGAATACTAAGGTGCAGGATAATATTACCGTTCATCAAGAAACAAAAAAAATTGAATCTGAGTTGAGTCGCGGACTAAGTCGCTCTCTTGAAGACATTTCGTGACTCTGCCCAGAAAATTATGCTAGCAGTAATCGACCCCGACGTCCCCAGGATAAAACAGTCCAGATAAATATTGTCTCAATCGGTCAGCACAGAAAACCGATTGGAATACTCTCACCCACGCTCAAACTTTGCTCGGAATCTCAAGGATGAAAGAAAATAGTAGATGGACCTTTTATTTAATTTTTTTTACTCGCAGAAATTGCTCTTGTTTTTCTTTTTTTCAGTTTTTATTACTTCTTCAAAGTATGAGGCAGGGCAACCTTTATATAAGAAAAAAATTGTGAATGTTTGAAGTTAATTACAAAAACGTTTTGTAATTTATTTCTTACGTTTTGCAATTTAATAAAACAAAAACGTGTTAAAATATATATTTTTCAATGAAACAGATTTTGAATAAATTTTTTCAATGAAAACGTGTTACAAACTAAAGGAAAAAAATATTACGGATGTTACAGAATTTTTATGAAAATTAAAAGTATTTGCTCCAAAAAGAGAGAGATATATATATATATATATATATGCACCTGCACCCATCCCGAACCGACCGACAGACGACGGCGCGCGTGTGTGTTGAGAACCAACTTTGGCTAGCTCTTCACCATTCCACAAAAGTGGGTACCCATTGGGGCCCAAACCCAACTCACTACACAATACCATATAAACAACAAAATTAGTGTGTAGCTTTCCAATATATGACTCCCTAATAATTGTGGTCTTTTGTAACATCTCTATCCATTTTAAAAGCTTGTAACTCCAAATTATTTTTTTTGTAACAACACATTTAAATTCAAAACATGTAACTTCTTTACTCCAATTCATATTTACAACACTCTCCCTTTGAATTTTAATAAAATATTTTCATCGAGTAATACAATATAAGGTCGTGCATAAATAAATGTATCTATCGACTTGAACATTTACGTAGTATTGACGATTCAGATTATACTAGAGTAACTCATAGTTTTGAACTCTATCTCTGACAACGTTACACACACAAACCTTTCAGGGTGAAGTCAAAAAGCCCGTGCATTACGACTGTGCACGTATATCCCAGTATAGTGAATGCTCTAGAAACTTTTGCCTAAAGTTTCATAAGAATCGGTCTCACTTCTACATTCACATAGGTGTGTCTATCAATAGTATTCATGTAGCTAGGTACTCCACTCTATATAGAGAATATAACACATTAAGAGTTAAATAACTCATCCTCACATCGCTTCAGGATATCATGCTCTCAGAATGAAACTCATCGATTATTAGCATGATTCAACTCTCATTACTTTATGATATTTTATTATCCATTGAACCTATTTCTTGGGATCTTCAGTCTATAGGTTGAGTTACCATCACAAGTAATCTAATTATTTAATGGCAATAGTCTCATTCTCTCTTACTAGACCTTTCGTCAAAGGATCAACCGAGTTATCGTTAGTCCGTACATGATCCACTCTTACAACTCCAGTAGAGAGATATTATCTAAATATGCTATGTTTACGACGTATTTGTCGTCTCTTACCGTTCTAGTAATGATTATGAATCTTTACAATATCTGTGGTACTATCACAATGGATCAATACAGCTGGTATTGGTCTCTCCCATAAAGGGGTATCTGATAGCAAGCTTCTCAACCAAGCTGCTTCTTCACTAGCAGATGTCAGTGCAATCATCTCAGACTCCATAGTGGATTGAGCTAAGATGGTCTGTTTCTTGGATTTCTAAGAGATGGCCCCACCAGCTATGCTGAAAATATATCCACTAGTAGCCTTGGAATCATCTGAAAGGGTGTTCCAATCGACGTCGCTATATTCTTCAATGATAGCGGGAAACCTTTGATAGTGTAATCTTAGGTTCATGGTCCTTTTCAGATACCTCATAACCCTCTTAATAACATGTCAATGCTCCATACTAGGTTTACTAGTAAATCTGCATAATAATCATATGACATATGCAATGTCGGGTCTAGTGTAGTCAGTAGCATAACGAAGGCTACTAATGATGCTTGCATACTCAGTTTGTCTAACACCATCACCTGTGTTCTTGAATAACTTGACACTAGGATAAAAAGGTGTACTTGCAGGTTTACAGTGAAAGTAATTATACTTCTTCAAGATTTTCTCAATGTAATGTGATTGATCTAAAGTAATTCCATTTTATGACCTAGTAATTTTGATACCTAAAATTATACTTACTTCACCTAAGTCTTTTATATCAAAATTAATACAAAGCATAGATTTAACATCATTCACAACATGGATATTTGAACCAAAGATAAGAACATCATCCACATACAAGCATATAATAGAACACATCCCACTTTCTGATTTATAGTATATACATTTATCACTTTCGTCCACATTAAATCCATTTGCTAAAACTAGTTTACAAATTTCTCATGCCATTATTTCGGTGCCTGTTTTAAGACATATAGAGATTTATCAAGTTTACAAATTTTATTTTCTTGACCAAATATTACAAATCCTTCAGGTTGGTCCATGTAAATCTCTTCTTCTAATTCTTCATTCAAAAAGGCAAATTTAACATCCATTTGATGCACAACAAGATCATGGATTACAGCGAGAGAAATAAGTACACGAATAGATGTATTCCTGATTACCGGTGAAAATGTGTCAAAAAAATCTATGTTTTCTCTTTGTCTATACCATTTGGCAACAAGTCTAGCCTTATAATTATCTACTGAACCATCTGGTTTTAATTTCTTCTTAAGTATCAATTTACAACCTATGGTTTTACAACCTGAAGGTAAATCTATTAGATGTCAAGTCCTATCATTTCATCTTCTATTGCTTCTTGCCACAAATCAGCATCTAAAGATGACAATGCTTCTTTTAGAGTAGTGAGATCTTCTTCTACGGTGTATGCATAGAAGTCAGGACCAAAATCTTTAATTGTTCTAGACCGTTACTCCTTCTAAGTATAGATTCAATTTCTCTATCAGTAGACCTGGCCGCCGGTTCGGTTCCGGTTCGGAACCGAACCGAACCGGCCGGTTCACGGTTCCACAAGTGTGGAACCGGAACCGAACCGGTTAATTCCGGTTCGGTTCCGGTTCCACACTTAAGTGGAACCGGAACCGTAAACCGAACCGGAACCGAACCGGTCGGTTCCGGTTCGGTTAACGGTTACCCTTTCGGTTTTTTTTTTTTTTTTTTTTTTTTTTTTTAATAATAAATTTTAAAAAATAAAAAAAATTCTATAATCGTAATGTTTTTTTTACTATCACATCATTTGTATAGAATCTTTTTTTTATAAAATTCTTTTAACATATAATCCTTTTTATAGCCAACTCTTGGCTAGTGCTTTCTTTATATAAGCGATGTGGGATATTTGTTACTTGGCTATTGTGTCCCACATCGCTTATATAAAGAAGTCAATAACCAAGAGTTGGTTATAAAAAGGATGTGGACATTCATGTTTTAATATTGCAATTTTAAACCTCATTAAGTCATATTATTAATTAAAAAAATTGAGATTTACTTGTGGAGCCTTACGGTTCCAAGAATTTTTTTTTTTTTTTTTTTTTTACTTCCGGTTCCAACCGGAACCTTACGGTTCCGGTTGGAACCGCTGGAACCGTTCGGTTCCAGCGGTTCCAACCGGTTCGGTCAGGGTAAGAACCCTAACCGAACCGGTCAGGTTCCGGTTCGGTTCCGGTTCGGTTCCGGTTCCGAACCGGAACCTTGGCCGGGTCTATGACTATCAGATTCATTATATCTATTGTTGGATTAATGCTAGAGGATGAACCCCACTATTCTTCAAAATAAAAGGAAATTTATTTTCAACGAAATCAATATCAACAGATTCAACCACAACATGATTTTTCAAATCATAAAATCTATATGCTTTACTGTTAATGACATAATCAATGAAAACACATTCATATTAGGTTTTCTATTTTTTAAAATTTCATAAGGTGAAACTTTATCTTTTAACTTAGGCACTCTATTCAAAACACAACACACAGTCAAAAAAATTTCTTCCCACCAAAATGAGGCAGCACTAGAATTAAGTAAAATAGAAACTACAGCTTCAACATAAGTTCTATTTTTCCTTTCGGCTTTTCCGTTCATTTCAAGAGAATATGGTGCAGTTTTCTCATGAATAATACCATACAATTTATAATATTCAATAAAAGGTGTAGAGTCATACTCAGTGCCTCTATCACTACAGAATCTTTTAATCTTCCTATTAAATTGATTTTCAATCTTTGAGTGAAATATTTTAAACATGTCAAACGTTTCATTTTTATTTTTCATTAGATAAACGTAAGCATACTTTGAACAATCATCGATAAATGTGATAAAGTATCGTTTTCCACCTCTAGTCAATTTTCCACCAAACTCGTAAATATTTGAATGTATTAAGTCTAACGGTTCAGATTCTCTAATTATAGATTTATGTGGCGTTAGTGATTTTTGCTTGACTACAAAATTCACATTTTCAAATCATTCAGAGATAATTCAGGAATTAAGCCTAAATTACTCATGTTCTTAATAATTCGTTTATTAACATGACAAAAACGAGCATGCCAAACATTAAAGGAACACAACATGTAAGCAGAAGAATCAATTTTATTAATAACAACATTAAGTTTGAACATTCCATCAGTAGCATAACTCTTTCCCACAAAAATATTATTTTTGGTGAGAGTATACAAATCAGTCCCAATAGTTTGTGTAAACCCAGCTTTATTTAGGAGATAGCCTGAAACCAAGTTCTTCCTTATCTCAGGAGTGTGCAGCATATCCTTGAGAATAATAGTCTTCCCAGAGGTGAACTTCAATTCCACGTCACCATTCCCAGCAACCATAGTGGTATGGGAGTCACCCAACAATACTTTATTGTCCACAGCTTCCGCATAAGACTTGAACAAAACACGATCATAGCAGACATGACGAGAAGCGCCAGTGTCAACCCACAAACCCTCAGATCCACCAACCATGTTGATCTTGGAGATCATAGCAACAAGTTGGTCTTCTGTAACGTTCGCTTGTGGAGTAGAATGCTTATTCCGGCAGTTTCGAGTAAGATGCCCTAGTTTGCCACGGTTGTAGCTTTTGAACTGGCTATTTTCACTTCTTGAGAGAGGTTGGTGATTGTTCAGGTTATTTTGAGTTTTGTTGTTGGGGTTTTGGTAATTATGGTTTTTGTTGTTCTTAGGGGTAAACTTTTTCTTCATATTTTTACCATTAAGTTTCAAGACTATTGGGGCATGTTTCTTATTATTTGACACAACTAGGATCTATTCCTTTTGATCATGTTTGCTGGTTTCCTCTTCTATACGAAGGCGGGTAATAAGACTTTTTAGGGAAAATTCCTTAGTTTTATGCCTAAGTGTACCTTTAAAGTCTTTCCAAGATGGGGGTAGTTTATTAATTATGACAGCTACTTGGAATTGTTCATCTAGAGACATACCCTCAGATATAATCTTATGGACTATTTTTTATAGTTCATGGGATTGAGTTTCTACGGATTTATCATCTACCATTTGGTACCTAATGTAACGACTAATAACATATTTTTTAGACCCAACCTCTTCAGTATCATATTTATTCTGAAGGGCATCCCAAACATCCTTAGCAGTTTTTCTAGAACTATATATATCATATAATTCATCAGATAGACCATTAAGTATATAGTTTTTTGCATATAAAATCATTCTCTTCCCAATTATCATGTTCCCTAATTTGGACTATGATAGGGTCATCAAACAATTTGATTTTTTCAAACATACAGAAGTTCGCTAACTTTTTAACAGTGAGGAAAAACATTATTTTTAATCTCCAATGTTTGAAGTGAAATACTTGAAACCGAAAAGGCTTATTCAAATCAATAGTAGCAGAATCAAAGACAATAGTGTTCATGGGAATAGTAGCAAAAACAGACATGGCAGATATCAATGGCTTAAATTATAAAAACAGAATACTAAAGTGCAGAACAATATTACCGTTCACCTATAAATAAAAAAATCGAAACTGGGTTGAGTCACAAACTAGGTCGCTCTCTTTCAGATGTTTCGCGGCTTTGCCCAGAAAATTATGCTAGCAGTAATCGGCCACGACGTCCCCAGAATAAAACAGTCCAGATAAACATTGTCTCAATCGGCCAGCACAAAAAAACCGATTGGAATACTCTCACCCACGCTCAAACTCTACCCGGAATCTCAAGGACGAACGAAAATAGTAGATGGACCTTTTGTTTAATTTTTTTTACTCACAGAAATTGCTCTCGTTTTGTTTCTTCAGTTTTCTTACTTCTTCAAAGTGTGAGGCAAGACAATCTTTATATAAGATCAGATTTTGAATAAATTTTTTCAATGAAAACGTGTTACAAACTAAAAGAAAAATTATTATGGATGTTACAAAAGTTTTATGAAAATTAAAAGTATTTTCTCTAAAAAGATATATATACACCCAACCCGAACCGACTGACGACGGCGCGCGTGTGTGTGGAGAACTAACTTTAGCTAGCTCCTCACCCTTCCACAAAAGTGGGTACCCCTTGGGGCCCAAACCTAACTTTATAACAACACATTTAAATTCAAAATATGTAACTCCATTATTCAAATTCATATTTACAACAAATCCTTTTAAGTCAATAATTTGATGATAACAAACATATTATTTTTGTGAGAATTTTGATCAATGATTTTCTCCTCAATATAATTAATGTGCTAATGATATTAACTTTAAACGCAAACACCCCCACATTAATAATAACAAAGCATAAGATATAAACATTTAACTCTTATATGACATGGGTAAATTTTAAAATTTTTTGAAAACTCAATCTTGAAAATATATAATATATTTCTAATTTTTTTATAAGCTTTTCAATATCAAACGAACACATAATTACACATCTAATATGTCATATCCTCCAACTCCACTACTACAATAAAAGAAAATTAACACTTCAATTTGTATATATATAAAAAAAATGCATATTTCTCATTTTCTCCATGATGTTCAAAGTAAAAGGCCAAGCAAGATATCAAAACACAATACGCATATAAAAGTCCAATATATATCCATAAAAGTCAAATACAATCTGTTGATGGTGTTTTCTGTGACGAAGTATTTGAACAGTTCGGAAAGGGCAGAGATAGAATTTCTTGATTGATGAGGATGAATGAGCTGAGGTTATTAGACACTCTTCGACCAGGCATAGAGTTCGAACCCGGTTCCTCGAAACTGACAGACCAGATGACACAGTATGGTACAAGTTTCAGAGACCGACAACATCATAGCCGAGACCGACCACTTTAGCCTGGTAGCTCGGTCATGCTATATCATTCATCTTGGATCGAGAGGTTGAGCTCAGATATTTTGGGTCTGGGCAGAGGCGGTTGGGGTAGTTCGACACATTGTTTGGCCGACCTCACGACGCCGACCTGTGACCAGGATCGTTGACTTTTCCCTCTGACATGTACCACATTTACAGGCTATCATCATAATTGTTTAGCGTGGCAATTGTAGGCACTGCATTTTTACACATAAGTCCCTATGATGAGTCTCATTTTGGAGACACTACCTTTTAAGTCACGGAAGTCACGGGAAACGGACATCGGAAGGGGAAATTCAGAATAAACAAGGTTCACTGTTTTCGTTAGTGCTGCGTTCGTGTTTACGTTCGAACGTCAAACGGATTGCGGGCGTTCGTGCCGCGTTCGAGGAAGCGTTCGAACGGGTGTCGGTAATTGGTTTTGCTGCTAGCCTCACATCCAGCCCAATTAGCCCCCCAAAGCCCATAAAACACATCCCAAATTAAATAAATAAATATTAATTAAAACATTAACTAATAAGATAATAATTAAATTAATTAAATAATAAATAAAATATATACCAACATAAAATAAACAATTACCAACTTAAACTAAAATCATGCCTAAATTAAACAAATCACATACTAAATCAAAAATATAATCATACCAAGTTAAAATCAATCAACCAATTAAAGCCAATCATATATTGACTTCCTAATCTAATAAGATAATTACCAATCTAAAATATTGCATTCCTAAACCAAACCAAATCAAATCCCTTGCTTCCCTTAACAAACCAAATCAAATCCCTCTTTAATTAGCCAAATCCCTTTCCTTGTCAAGCCCAAACCTTTGCCTATAAAAAGAACCTTTCACCAACCTTCTAGTCCTTATTCCCTAGTCCCTAGTCCCTAGCTAATTCACACAAAAACACACAGAAAAATTACAGGAAGACACACACCCAAAAGAGAAGCAAAAGATAAAGAGGAGACGGCCAGCGAACCACAAGAAAACAGTAGCAAAACGGACTCAAGACAGTAAGACAACGAACGAGAACAGTGAACCAGTGAACCGAGAGAGTTGCGGAGCATCCACCCTTCCGACAATCGTGTACCGTACATCCGAGAGGTGATTTAAAAGGTTAGACCTGAGGGTATCTTTCACACTTATTCTTATTTAATTTCTGGTCATTTACTTTGATTATATTTTCAATACTTGCGGCATTTGTTGTGTGTATGATGTGTGTTGTGGGTATTGGATGAATGGAAGAGTGTTGTCTCTTGTGGTATATAGGATGGAAACCCAGACGTAAATTCCGTAGCCGAATCCGAATGGACGGTAGTGCGGTCTGTACATGGGACACAACTCCACGTATCACTTGAGTAAACAGCACCTTCTCTTGTGTTGTGTTGCTTTGGTTTATTTATTTCTTGTCATTTAAATTCTGTATGTTGCTTATTCTCGTATGATATGATCGAGTGCATGGGCTTAGTAAGTGCGATGAAAGGTTCCCTAATTGGAGGGGTTAAAATCCTTCACCACGACGCTTTGCCGCACCGATTGATGTGTGTTCGGTTGAATGCGAGATACGTTCAATCGAGCATACCTAGTTTGATATGATTGTCTTTATTTTCGTATGCATGATTCAACCGAGCGCATGGGTTTAGTAAGTGCGATGTGAGATCCCCTATGGGGAGGGGCTAAAGCCTTTACCACGATGCTTTGCCGCGCCGGTTGATGTGTGCCCGGTTAGATACAAGATACGTTCAATCGGGCACACTATGTTTAATATCATTGCTTTTAATTCTTTGTATGCATGATTCAGTCGAGCGCATGGGCTTAGTATGTTGGTCTAAAGGTCCTCTCTTGAGAGATCAAGAGCCCCAAAAGGCCTCCTTTACGGCAGTACTTCGCCGCGCCCCTTTATTTTGTTGTTTATGTATTGTGTCCCATTTCATGCATCAGGTCTGTTCCCGTTCGAACGCGTTTACGAACGCAACTCGAACGCGCAAGCATTTTTGCCTTATCATGCATCAGGTCTCATTTCCGTTCGAACGCGTTCACGAACGCCATACGAATGTGAGCATTCTGTTTCATTTCCGTTCGAACGCGTTATCAAACGCCATACGAACGCGAGCATTCTGTTTCATTTCCGTTCGAACGCGTTATCAAACTCCATACGAACGCGGGCATTCTGTTTCATTTCCGTTCGAACGCGTTATCAAACGCTACTCGAACGTGAGCATTCTGTTTCATTTCCGTTCGAACGCGTTTACGAACGCTTACACGAACGTGAACACACTGAACTGAGTCTGTCTTATCATATTCATGCATAATTGCCTCTTGGTTGATCTTTCTTGTGTTATATAGCCAACCATATTATTTGTATCCCTGCATTTATCCATTATATGTGTTCTCGGGATTGTATTCAAGCATGATTAGGCTGTTAGCATGTTATTTGGTTAATAGGTTCATGAGATAGTACTCAAGCATGTTTATTCCATTGGTTGCGTCATTTGCCTTGGTCTTGATTTAACGCATTACGATTCATATGCCTATGCCATGATGACTTTGGAGTATTATTTCTTGTGATATATCGGATGGAAACCCAGACATAAATTCCGTAGCCGATTCCGAATGGACGGTAATGCGGTCTGTACTTGGGATACAATTCCACGTATCACTTGGAAGAGTGCTCACATGTATGCTTGTGCGGATACTACGTATGCTTGTGTTTTCATGAATATGACATGCTGAATGAAGTTGTATGTTCATTGTTACTTTGAGGTATTTTGTTAGACATGTGTTATTAGATATGAGATATATGCGAAATGTATGTATGAGTGTTATTTTGTACCCATGAATATAGAAGCATGATACTCTTAGAAATAAATGTTATTTAAGCCTGGTTAAATTATTACATAAATCCTTTTATTACAAGTGACATAAGTAAGGGACCATTCCGAACCCAACGATTTGAGGTCTTCCCTTGCGAGGGGTGAGTGCGGCCTTAAATCTTATTTTCCCGATTCACAACGGGTGGTGGCGACTCCATTATTCTCCGGTTTAGTCCCTGTTGGCTACTCCGTACTCCCAACTAGGCCGCGAGCCTAGGAACAGCATTGCGTCGTCCAGATTTTCTGTGTTCCTACAGTCTGGCGACTCCACTGGGGATAGAGAATTGGCCCCGAAATATTGTCTTGTAATGAGTGGATTTATGTTCTAATTGGCCATGTTATAGTGGATAAGTAGGGGTTTAATCAAGGCACTTTGAGGCTAGGTAATGGTTTGGTGTCTTCCTTCACTTCACTACCTTTCTAGAAGGAAAAGCTGTGAAGACCCTATATGGCCATCTATCGTAGCCTTTGTGATGGACTAATTTGGAGGACTCGTTGTTTATTCCTGACACCAGCGATAAGAGCCTAAGAGGCTTGGGTATTTAAGTGAGCCTCGCTCCACCTTCCCTCTGGGGAATCTACAACGGGAAATCCATTTGACAGTCCGTCACACACCATAGCTCATTGGCACGTACCTTAGTGTATAAAAATGGATACGCTCACTTGGTCGCTTGAACCCTTGAGTGGGGAGACCTAGTTGTGGGCTATCCTCGCCGGTGGATGAGAGCCTTTGTCCATACTCTTGCAAATCCACTCATAGACTGGTTTGTACGGTTAAAGTAACAATTATTTCCTTGAGCATGTGCTTATGGACCATCCTCATTTGGATGCGTTGGACTATTGTCAGAAATGCGGGCTTGCTGCTTTAAACTGGGGCAAGTTCGTACTGTATGACCATTAGTCCCAAGGCTTCTGAAATGTTGATGGGCCATTATGTAAAAATTATTATGTCATGTTTGCATTATCTCCCTTCTATGCTTGTGTATGGGAACATCATCGTTTGGATCCATTTGGACCATTTGTCATGGGATATGGGCTTGTTGGGCCATTTAAACTGGGACAAGGATGTATTCCATGACTTTTGGGTCAAAGGCGTCTAAGTTGGTGGGCCACCTTGTGCTTGTGTTCGGAATATTATCATTTGGATTAGTTGGCTCCTTGCCATAAGACATGAACTCGTTGGGCCATTTAAACTGGGATGGGTTCACTCCTGTGACAATTAGCCCGAAAAATTCTAAAATGGTAACGGGCCGATTTGTGTGAAAATTTTAATTGATTTAGTATATATATGTTACATGCATCTCATGCACCCCATGCATACATACATCATGCTAACCCTTGTGTTCTAAAAGCCATCATAGACTCCCGTTGGGTTAGGGAAAAGGGAAGACTCACCAAAATACCGAGAACAGACATGAGTGAATCAGATACTGAGGTATCCCGGATAGATCAGTTGGAAAATGGTTTCGCCAAGATTACTGAACAGTTGCAAGCCTTGACTACTGCCATGACAAATATGGCTGCACCCCGTGCCGGGGGAGATTCTGAGAATGTAAGGCGTGAGGAGCCTCCGAATGGGTTAGGGGATGATGTCCCCACTTTTGATGATGACATGGCAGAATATGCAACATGCAAAGTGATTGGGTCTCAGGCAAAATTTCAAAAGCTTCGGGATCAGGTTGAAACAGTTACCCGCAAAATGAGGGGTAAGAACGAGGATTTGCTAGATTATGAGGCAATGACCTTCGGAGAACAGCTGCCAGCTCAGTTTAAAATGCCCGACATGGCCAAGTTTAATGGGAACGGAGACCCGAGGGTCCATCTGCACCAATATGTCTCAGTCATGAGTTCAATGGGCCTATCACAGCGCCAGGTCCAAAAGATGTTTGGGATGTCACTCGAGGGGGCACCTGTGGTTTGGTATCATAACCTTGAGAAGAAGGTTAAGGAAGATTGGAAGGAACTAGCTGATGCCTTTCTGAAGCAGTATGTTACAGACTTAGAGATTGACTTGTCACTCCGTGATTTGGAGATACTAAGCAGAAGCCGGAAGAAAGCTTCAAGGAGTATGTAGACCGCTGGAGATGCCAGCTTCTGAAAATGCAGACTCGGCCCTCTGAGAAGGACCAGATTAAAATGATCATCAATGGCACTAAGCCCTCGATCTATGGCAAGTTGAGGAGGATGACTTCAATGATTGCGGATTTCCGACAGTTGAGGGAAACTGTCATGGATATGAGGAAGAAGAGGCTGAAAACAGAAGGTTTTATGGCCAGAATAGAAGAACTTTTGGGGGGCCTGCTGAGACCAAGCCCGCTACTGCCGAGGTCGCTACCGTCAAGAATCGGCATTTCTCTAACCTGGGGAGGCCGTTATCTAAGGTACTTGAGAAGTTGAAGGACAAGGACTCCTAAAACCCTTAGAGCCTAAACCACTTCCAGATCCTATACCACCCAACCTTAACCTAAGCTTGTATTGTCACTTCCATCAGAGGAAAGGCCACGAAACTGACAGCTGCACCCGCCTTAGGCATGAAATCCAAAACCTCATTGATGCTCACAAAATACCTAACCCAGAAAGAGAACAACCCAACGCATACAGAAATCCCCTACCCAACTACATGATCAACTCTGGCCTACCCGAAACCCTTGTCCTCCAAACTCTCAACCACTCAGCTTCATTCATAGGAATAAGGGATGACAACGGTGGAGAACCATAGGCCAAGAAAGAAAGCAATGTTGCGAATGATGAAATCATCCCTCCTAGTTTATTTGATCATGCATTTTTAATATAGACATTGACTTGGTCTACATGTCCGAATCATTTTTCTTTAAATGATAATAAAGACATTATTTCGCTGAATCTCTCCTACAATATGAGTATGTTTGAGAAAAACATTCAACCTTGGCACTATGAAATTCAGTGATGTTTAGAACACGGGGATCTTCAGGAACAACAACAGTACATTCAGTTTCAGAAATGAATCAGTATCAGTTTGGGGATGAGTCCCAGGGCCGAGGCCCGCATCAGTATCAGCTTGGGGGCGAGGCCCACATCAGTTCAGCATCAGTCTGGGGCGAGGCCCATATCAGCATCAGTCTTGGGGCGAGGCCCATATCAGTATCAGTCTTGGGGCGAGGCCCATATCAGTATCAGTCTTGGGGCGAGGCCCATATCAGTATCAGTTTGGGGCGAGGCCCACATCATTATCAGTAACGGTTCGGAAATGGACCATTATCACATCTCACCGAAAATGGCACTCCGAAAATGGAGCATGGTTCGAAATGGACCATCATCTCATCACTTGCCGAAAAGGGCACTCCGAAAATGGAGCATGGTTCGAAAATGGACTACTTTCACATCTCGCCGAAGCGGCACTCCGAAAATGGAGCACAGTTCGGAAATGGACCAAGGAAGGCCTAACCCATCGGAAATAATACATATACATGCATACATGCATACATGTCACATACATGCAATGTTTGTTTCGTGTTCGCAGGTTTATAGCAGCAAAGACCATCTCATCAAGTAACGGTTAAAAAATGAGCCACAATCTCGCACAGCACAATTCAGGAAATGGACCGCTACCACAACAGACGCCGGAAATGGCACTCCAAAATGGAGCACTCACAACAGACACCGGAAATGGCACTCCAAAATGGAGCACTCACAACAGACGCCGGAAATGGCACTCCAAAATGGAGCACTCACAACAGACGCCGGAAATGGCACTCCAAAATGGAGCACTCACAACAGAGGCCGAAAATGGCGTTCCAAAATGGAACACACACAGCAGCAGATGCCGAAAATGGCGTTCCAAAATGGAACACACACAACAAATGCCGGAAATGGCGCTCCAAAATGGAGCACATACACGAAAAATGCCGAAAATGGCGCTCTAAAAATAGAGCACGGTTCGGGAATGAACCAGGGGTCGCAGCACCTCACCACCAATCAACGCAACTCAACACATGGTAAGTCAAGTGGCAGCTGGCGAGCCAGGTAAGTAGAAATGCATTGCATAACTTTGATAGGATTGTCACTGTTGCACATTACACAAGTCCCATCAAAGTGGGGGCGACTGTAGGCACTGCATTTTTACACATAAGTCCCTATGATGAGTCTCATTTTGGAGACACTACCTTTTAAGTCACGGAGGTCACGGGAAACGGACATCGGAAGGGGAAATTCAGAATAAACAAGGTTCACTGTTTTCGTTAGTGCTGCGTTCGTGTTTACGTTCGAACGTCAAACGGATTGCGGGCGTTCGTGCCGCGTTCGAACGGTCGTCGGTGTGGTAATTCTGGTTTTGCTGCTAGCCTCACATCCAGCCCAATTAGCCCCCCCCCCCAAAGCCCATAAAACACATCCCAAATTAAATAAATAAAATTAATTAAAACATTAACTAATAAGATAACAATTAAATTAATTAAATAATTAAATAAAATATATACCAAACATAAAATAAACAATTACCAACTTAAACTAAAATCATGCCTAAATTAAACAAATCACATACTAAATCAAAAATATAATCATACCAAGTTAAAATCAATCAACCAATTAAAGCCAATAATATATTTGACTCCTAATCTAATAAGATAATTACCAATCTAAAATATTGCAATCCTAAACCAAACCAAATCAAATCCCTTGCTTCCCTTAACCAAACCAAATCAAATCCCTCTTTAATTAGCCAAATCCCTTTCCTTGTCAAGCCCAACCATTTGCCTATAAAAAGAACCCTTCACCAACCTTCTAGTCCTATTCCCTAGTCCCTAGTCCTAGTCCTAGCTAATTCACACAAAAACACACAGAAAAATTACAGGAAGAACACAACCCAAAAAGAGAAGCAAAAGATAAAGAGGAGACGGCAGCGAAACCACAAGAAAACAGTAGCAAAACGGACTCAAGACAGTAAGACAACGAACGAGAACAGTGTGAACCAGTGAACGGGAGAGTTGCGGAGCATCCACCCTTCCGACAATCGTGTACCGTACATCCGAGAGGTGATTTAAAAGGTTAGACCTGAGGGTATCTTTCACACTTATTCTTATTTAATTTCTGGTCATTTACTTTGATTATATTTTCAATACTTGCGGCATTTGTTGTGTGTATGATGTGTGTTGTGGGTATTGGATGAATGGAAGAGTGTTGTCTCTTGTGGTATATAGGATGGAAACCCAGACGTAAATTCCGTAGCCGAATCCGAATGGACGGTAGTGCGGTCTGTACATGGGACACAACTCCACGTATCACTTGAGTAAACAGCACCTTCTCTTGTGTTGTGTTGCTTTGGTTTATTTTTCTTGTCATTTAAATTCTGTATGTTGCTTATTCTCGTATGATATGATCGAGTGCATGGGCTTAGTAAGTGCGATGAAAGGTTCCCTAATTGGAGGGGTTAAAATCCTTCACCACGACGCTTTGCCGCACCGATTGATGTGTGTTCGGTTGAATGCGAGATACGTTCAATCGAGCATACCTAGTTTGATTGATTGTCTTTATTTTCGTATGCATGATTCAACCGAGCGCATGGGTTTAGTAAGTGCGATGTGAGATCCCCTATGGGGAGGGGCTAAAGCCCTTTACCACGATGCTTTGCCGCGCCGGTTGATGTGTGCCCGGTTAGATACAAGATACGTTCAATCTGGCACACTATGTTTAATATCATTACTTTTAATTCTTTGTATGCATTATTCAGTCGAGCGCATGGGCTTAGTATGTTGGTCTAAAGGTCCTCTCTTTGAGAGATCAAGAGCCCCAAAAGGCCTCCTTTACGGCAGTACTTCGCCGCGCCCCTTTATTTTGTTGTTTATGTATTGTGTCCCATTTCATGCATCAGGTCTGTTCCCGTTCGAACGCGTTTACGAACGCAACTCGAACGCGCAAGCATTTTTGCCTTATCATGCATCAGGTCTTATTTCCGTTCGAACGCGTTCACGAACGCCATACGAACGTGAGCATTCTGTTTCATTTCAGTTCGAACGCGTTATCAAACGCCATACGAACGCGAGCATTCTGTTTCATTTCCGTTCGAACGCGTTATCAAACTCCATACGAACGCGGGCATTCTGTTTCATTTCCGTTCGAACGCGTTATCAAACGCTACTCGAACGTGAGCATTCTGTTTCATTTTCGTTCGAACGCGTTTACGAACGCTACACGAACGTGAACACACTGAACTGAGTCTGTCTTATCATATTCATGCATAATTGCCTCTTTGTTGATCTTTCTTGTGTTATATAGCCAACCATATTATTTGTATCCCTGCATTTATCCATTCTATGTGTTCTCGGGATTGTATTCAAGCATGATTAGGCTGTTAGCATGTTATTTGGTTAATAGGTTCATGAGATAGTACTCAAGCATGTTTATTCCATTGGTTGCGTCATTTGCCTTGGTCTTGATTTAACGCATTACGATTCATATGCCTATGCCATGATGACTTTGGAGTATTATTTCTTGTGATATATCAGATGGAAACCCAGACATAAATTCCGTAGCCGATTCCGAATGGACGATAATGCGGTCTGTACTTGGGATACAATTCCACGTATCACTTGGAAGAGTGCTCACATGTATGCTTGTGCGGATACTACGTATGCTTGTGTTTTCATGAATATGACATGCTGAATGAAGTTGTATGTTCATTGTTACTTTGAGGTATTTTGTTAGACATGTGTTATTAGATATGAGATATATGCGAAATGTATGTATGAGTGTTATTTTGTACCCATGAATATAGAAGCATGATACTCTTAGAAATAAATGTTATTTAAGCATGGTTAAATTATTACATAAATCCTTTTATTACAAGTGACATAAGTAAGGGACCATTCCGAACCCAACGATTTGAGGTCTTCCCTTGCGAGGGGTGAGTGCGGCCTTAAATCTTATTTTCCCGGTTCACACCGGGTGGCGACTCCATTATTCTCCGGTTTAGTCCTCTGTTGGCTACTCCGTACTCCCAACTAGGCCGCGAGCCTAGGAACAGCATGCGTCGTCCAGATTTTCTGTGTTCCTACAGCAGTGTATAAAATAGAGTGATTTGATGGGGAGTCAGGTGGCAGACTTGCTTTCGGAGAAGTAGTTGGGGCAGAGAGCCCGTCGATCAGCCGGAGATCCACGTGGCTGACGTCATAGAGATATTAGAATAATGTTGTATTTCTCTTAGTATATAAATGGAGGGTAGTCTCATTTGTATAGGTTGGTTAGTAAAAATCTTATAAAAAGTACCATTTGTAAAAGCACTACGAAAGCAAACAGATCGGTATCGTTAGACCACCCTTGAAAAGATGTCGGTCGAGCTCGGTTTGGTAATAAAAGTAATACTCTACTTTATTCCCATGGACGTAGGTTGGATTCATTCTGCCGAACCACGTAAACCCTCTTGTCGATCCTGTGTGTGTTTCTTTTTCTGCTAAATTTTCCTTTGGTCCCCCATAACCAAACAAATTCACGATTGGAGGAGGATCGTCCCGAGAGCACTATTCTGATATTGCCCCTGGAACAAAAATCACATGTCAATAGTTGGCGTCGTCTGTGGGGAGCAGAGCAAAAAATAGCTTGCGTAGTAAGACGATGGCAGAAGACGGGAACCATAGATCGTCAGAGAGCTCAACAACAGAGTGGATGGAGAAAATGGAAGAATTAGAGGAGATGGAAAGGGAGCGAGCGGAAGCTGGTCAGAGTGGAAAGAATAAGGGGATCGCAAGAAGAAAGAAGGTTGGCGATAACGGTAAGAACGGGGGAAGAAACACCCAGGGAGTTAGAGCAACAATAGCTCTCCTCATTGAGCTGTAGAATTAAATGTAAAAAAAGTGACCAGAAATCACCAATTAAGACTGAGCCGTGGAATGGAATGTAACGCTTGGAGCTGGCAGAATCTGCACGCTACCCATTGCGTATGAGCGGGCTTATCTTAAAGAAGTTGTGGCAGTTGTTCAACCAGCCAGATCGGTGGCTTCTCAGCCACGATGTTTCTCTTCAAGTGGCAGGCGAACTAGTACACCTGGGGCACTCTGTCAGTTTCAATGAGTGGCTCATGCCTACCATGCAGTGATTCTTCGAAATGAGGGGAAAAGAGAAAAAGCTCACGGGGAATCACCGGAAGACACCGAATGAGTTCCCGATCGAGCCCCCGAATTGTTTAGAGATGATTTCACAAAGCTCGGTTTGAGGGAATCCAGTAAGAGTTGGTCAGAAGCATCGGAAGAAGAGTTCAGACCCGGAAGAGTATAACTGGACTACGAGACAAGAACCATAAAATTATTGTAAAAGCCTCTCTTGAAATGACCCGCAAAGAGCTGTAAGAAAGGCGGTAGATCCCATGAATATAAATAAGACTTTCTCTTTTGAATTAAAAAATTTGTCCACTTTACTTGTTTATTAATTGAATGCGAAAGGCATGTTCAATATTCTTGGGATGTGCTCGAAGCGAATGTGTGTTCGTTAGCTGGGAAGGACATCAACCCCGTGGCACGCCAATCCCGGGTGTCATTATCAAACCCTCGAGTGGAAGTGTTCCGACCTAGCTCATTTCACCTTTGAGGATCCAGAAGGCATCAAGGGATGAAGTACATGTGGGAAAAGCGTGAACCTATAATGGCACGCTAATCCCGGGTGTCATTATCAAATCCCCGAGGCTGGAGCGTTACTACCCCATGACTCGTATTTTTTAGGAATAACTCGGGTAAACCGGACCCATGGAGGTTTCTGCCCATGCGCGTCGGCTGGTGAATCCCATTGAGAACCACCAGACACGTGGCATGGGGACGGCTGAATGGCCTCCATGACCATTTTGACCTCGGGTAAACCAGACCCAGTGAGGTTTTTGCCCCTGCGAGTTGGCTGGTGAGTCCCGTTGAGAAACATCAGGTGCACATCGCGAGGTAAGGCCCTAATGCCTCCGTGACTCTTGCAACCTTAGGGATGGCATACACGGGGATGTTTCTTCCCCTGTAAGTTTCTTCTTAACCATCTTGGATCAGGAGAAGCATAACATGGAGAGGTTTCTGCCCCTGTAGCGTTTGCAGACTCCATACCCGTCCAGCCTGGACCCAGATCCATGGCTTTGGCTGCTCACCAATCTGTAGTCTGGCTAGCCGGGAGGCTGAATTGTAAGGTTCAAAATTATTATTTTGGGAGGCACCAGGAATGACGCTACCTCGGGGCACCCGAGTTGTTATCTTTTCGAGTCTGTGTGGAGTATATGATAAGTCACCTCTGATGTACTAACCTTGTTCTGTTCCACTTTTTGTTTTTGCTGATGCACGGCAAATGGACGCCTGCGCCGGGATCCACGGAGCCTCAGAGGTTGAAGTTTTTCCCTCACGATTAAGTCTCATCTGTTCCACCGGCTCGGGGTTGGATTCCTTCCACCGAGGCCAATTGTTCCATCGGATTGGGGCTGGATTCGTTCCGACGAGGCCAATTATTCCATCGGGTCGGAGCTGGATTCGATCCGCTGAGGCCATCTGTTCCACCGACTCGGGGCTGGATTCGTTCCGCCGAGGCCAATTATTCCACCAGCTCGGGGCTGGATTCATCCCTCTAGAGCCAAGTATTATGTTAGCTCGGGGACGGGTTACGTCCCACCGAGTGGATTATCATCGGCATGAGGTCAGAGCATCTCCCTCATGGTCGGCTCTCAGTTGGTCCGGGATGTAACATTCCCCCGTATCCAAGTTTTCTACTAGTTAGGGGCCGGGTTACGTCTCACAGAGTGGATTATCATCAGCATGAGGTCGGAGCATCTCCCCCATGGCCGGCTCTCAGTTGGTCTGGGGAGGTAACATTCCCCCGGAGCCAAGTATTCTGCTAGCTCGGGGTCGGGTTATGTCTCACCGAGTGGATTATCATCGGCATGGGTGTAGGCACTGCATTTTTACGCATAAGTCCCTATGATGAGTCTCATTTTGGAGACACTACCTTTTAAGTCACGGAGGTCACGGGAAACGGACATCGGAAGGGGAAATTCAGAATAAACAAGGCTCACTGTCTTCGTTGGTGTGCGTTCGTTACTTCGTTCGAACCTCGTGCAGATTGCTGACGTTCGTGCCGCGTGCGCTGAGGCGTTCGAACGGAGCCGGTAATTCTGGTTTTGCTGCTAGCCTCACGCCCAGCCCATTTAGTTTCCCAAAGCCCATAAAACACATCCCAAATTAAATAATTAAATATAAATAAATATTAAACATTAAAATAAAACATTTAAATCATTTACCAAATTAAATAAAACATAAAATAAACTCATGCCTAATATAAATGAATCAAATATATTATATACTAAAACTAAAATAAGATTTGCCTAATTAAAATCAATCTTAACCAATTAAAGCCAATCACATATTTGACTTCCTAATTCAATAAGATATCCACCAATTTAAAAGTTTTGACTTCCTAATCTAAACCAAATTTGTCCCCCCCTCAATCTTTGACTTTCCTTGCTAAACACCAAATCATATCCCCTCTTTAATGACAAAATCCCTTCCTTGTGACACAAGGCCAAACCCTACCTCTTCTCTATATAAACAACCCCTAACCAAGGCCATTCTTCTCTCTGGACACAATAGAATTCACACCCAAGCTCTCTCCAATCTCTCTAGCTTATACACCCAATTCACACAAGAATTATAGCAAGAAATCCTAGACATCAACAAAGCCATATCACTCCCTTGATCCTCCTCTCACACCACCGAAAATCAACACCAAAAAATCCCTAACCACCACCGAAAATCCTCAGAAACACAGCAGCCCAAATCCTTAAAAAACAGTAACATAAAACTACATAGATAACCTTAAGAATAATCACATATAATCGCACTAAGAACCCACACAACTTGGAATAGTTCTTTGAAAACATTGAAACAGGTAGCCCGTGCAGCGAGCAGCAAAACAGGAGCCGAATAGGAGCAGAACGGAGTTCGAATCGTAGGCAAAGCGGTGAAACAGTGAGCTAGGACGTTGAACCAGCAGACCAGAAAAGTTGCGGAGCTTTTACCCCCTTTCGATCTTCGTGGAACGTGAGTCCGAGAGACGGCTTAAAAGGTTAGACCTGAGGGTATCTTTCACATTTATTCTCATTTTTTTACTTTCCGGTTATTTATTTTGATTATATTTTCTGTATTTGTGGTACCATTGTGTGTATGAGGTATGTTGTGGGTATTGGATGAATGAGAGAGGTGTCAACTCTCGCGGTATATCGGATGGAAACCCGGACATAAATTTCATAGCCGATCCGAATGGACGGTAATATGATCTGTACTCGGGCCACAATTCCACGTACCGCTTGGGTAAATGACACCATCTTTCTTTTGTTGTGTTGCCCTTGTTTATTTAGTTTGTTTTACCTGAACTCAATATGTCGTTAGTTATGCATGATTCAACCAGGCGCATGGGCTTAGTGAGTTAGTCCAAAGGTCCTCCATTTAGGAGACAAAGAGCCGAAAAGGCCACCTTCGTGACACTACTTCGCCGTGCCGGTTGATGTATGTTCGGTTGGACGCTAGATACGTTCAATCGGGCATACTTAGTTTAATGTTATTATTATCGTTATTTTCGTATGAGTCAATCGAGCGCATGGGCTTAGTAAGTGTGACGTGAAATCCCCTATGGGGAGAGGCTAAAAGCCCTTTACCACGATGCTTTGCCGCGCCGGTTGATGTGTGTTCAGATTGGACGGAAGATGTGTTCAATCGGGCATACTTGGTTGACATGATTGGTTCTATTCTTGCATGTATGATATGACGCGCATGGGCTTAGCATGTTGGTCTAAAGGTCCTCTCTTTGAGAGATCAAGAACCCCAAAAGGTCACCTTTACGGCAGTGCTTCGCCGCGCCCTTTTGTTTTCTGTTTATGTATTGCATCAGGTCCGTTTCCGTTCGAACGCGTTCACAACGCAACTCGAACGTGCATGTGTTTTTGCCTTATTATGGTCAGGTCTCGTATCCGTTCGAACGCGTTAACAAACGCCATACGAACGTGAGCTCTCTGTCTCATATCCGTTCGAACGCGTTTACGAACGCTACTCGAACGTGAGCATTCTGTCTCGTCTCCGTTCGAACGCGTTTACGAACGCTACTCGAACGTGAGCATTCTGTTTCATTCCGTTCGCACGCGTTTACGAACGCTACTCGAACGTGAGCATTCTGTTTCATTTCCGTTCGAACGCGTTTACGAACGCTACACAAAACGCACACACACTGAACTGAGTCTGTCTTATAATATGCATGCATATTTGCCTATTGGTTGATCTTTCTTTTGTAAATGTGTCAATGTGTCACCATTCATATGCTTGTGTCATGATAACATTTGAGTATTATTTCTTGCGGTATATCGGATGGAAACCCAGACGTAAATTCCGTAGCCGATTCCGAATGGACGGTAGTGCGGTCTGTACTTGGGCTACAATTCCACGTACCACTTGGAAAAGTGCCCATATGTGTGCTTGTATGGTTACCACGTATGCTTGTATGGTTAGTATGTGTGCTTGTGTTTTTTCCTGAATGTGATGTACAAAGTTGTATGTTCATTGCTATCTTGATATATGTTAAGCATGCAATTTTATATATGAAATACATGTATATTTAGGCGCATATTTTATCTTATATATGTGAATTTAGAAGCATGATACCCTTAGAAATAATTGTTACTTCAGCTTGTTTAAATTATTATATAAATCTTTTCATTACAAGTGACATAAGTAAGGGACCATTCCGAACCCAACGGTTTGAGGTCTTCCCTTGCGAGGGGTGAGTGCGGCCTTAAATCTTTGTCCCGGTTCACACCGGGTGGCGACTCCATGTTATGTAATCCTTCCCAAACTAGGCCGCGAGCCTAGGAACGGCGTCGCCCAGGTCCTGTGTCCCACAGTCTGGCGACTCCACTGGGGATGTGAGAATTGGCCCCGAAATATTGTCTTGTAATGAGTGGATTTATGTTTTAATTGGCCATGTCTATAGTGGATAAGTGAGGGTTTAATCAAGGGCACTTTAAGGCTAGGTAATGGTTTGGTGTCTTCCTTCACTCACTACCTTTCTAGAAGGAAAAGCTGTGAGGATACCTACATGACCATCTACTTGTAGCCTTTGTGATGGACTAATTTGGAGGACTCGTTGTTTATTCCTGACACCAAGCGATAAGAGCCTAAGAGGCTTGGGTATTTAAGTGAGCCTCGCTCCACCTTCCCTCTGGGGAATCTACAACGGGAAATCCATTGACAGTCCGTCACACACCATAGCTCATTGGTACGTACCTTAGTGTATAAAAAAGGGTGCGCTCACTTGGTTGCTCGAACCCTTGAGTGGGGAGACCTAGTTGTGGGCTATCCTTCGCCAGTGAGAGCCTTTGTCCATACTCTTGCAAACCCACCCATAGACTGGTTTATATGGTTAAAGTAGCAATTATTTCCTTGAGTATGTGCTTGTGGACCATCCTCATTTGGATGCAGTTGGACTATTGTCAGAAATGCGGGCTTGCTGGGCCATTTAAACTGGGGCAAGTTCGCACCGTATGACTATTAGGCCAAAAGCTTCTGAAATATTGATGGGCCACTTTGTAAAAAAATTATTATGTCATGTTTGCATCATCTTGCTTGTGTTTGAGAACATCGTTGTTTGGATCCATTTGGACCACTTATCATGGGATATGGGCTTGTTGGGCCATTTAAACTGGGACAAGAACACATCTTATGACGATTGGGCCAAAAGGTTTCTAAATAACAATGGGCCATTTTATGATTGTGTTCGGAATTTTATCATTTGGATTTAGTTGGGCTCTTTGCCATAAGACATGAACTCGTTAGGCCATTTAAACTGGGACGGGTTCACTCTTATGACAGTTGTCCCAAAAACTTCTAAAATGGTAATAGGCCGATTTGTTTGAGAATTTTATTTGATTTAATATATGTTATATACTTCTTATGCACATCATGCATACATACATCATGTTAACCATTGTGTTCTAAAAGCCATCATAGATTCCCGTTGGGTTAGAAAAAAGGGAAGACTCACCAAAATACCGAGAACAGACATGAGTGAATCAGATACTGAGGTATCCCGGATAGATCAGTTGGAAAGTGGCTTCGCCAAGATTACTGAACAGTTGCAAGCCTTGACTGCTGCCATGACTAATATGGCTATGCCCCGTGCCGGGGGAGATTCTGAGAATGTAAGGCGCGAGGAGCCTCCGAATGGGTTGGGGGGTGATATACCCGCTTTTGATGATGATAATGCAGAGTATGCAACAGACAGAGTAATTGGGTCTCAGGCCGAGATACAGAAACTCAGGGAGCAGGTTGAATCCGTTACCCGCAAGATGAGGGGTAAGAATGAAGATTTGTTAGACTATGAGACAATGAAGTTCGAGGAGCAGTTGCCAGCGCAGTTTAAGATGCCGGATTTGGCTAAGTTCAATGGGAATGGAGATCCAAGGGTGCATCTCCGTCAGTATGTGTCTGTTATGAGTTCAGTTGGCCTGTCTCAGCGCCAAGTCCAAAAGATGTTTGGGATGTCACTCGAGGGGGCACCTGTGGTTTGGTATCATAGCCTTGAGAAGAAGGTTAAGGAAGATTGGAAGGAACTAGCTGATGCTTTTCTGAAGCAGTATGTTACAGACTTAGAGATTGATTTGTCACTCCGAGATTTGGAGAACACTAAGCAGAAGCCGGAGGAGAGCTTCAAAGGGTATGTGGACCGCTGGAGGAGCCAGCTTCTGAAGATGCAGACTCGGCCCTCAGAAAAGGACCAGATCAAAATGATCATCAAGGGTACTAAGCCCTCAATTTATGGCAAGCTGAGGAGAATGACCTCCATGATTGTGGATTTCCGACAGTTGAGAGAGACTGTTATGGATATCGAAGAAGAGGAGGCTGAAAACAAAAAGTTTTATGGCCAGAATAAAAGAACTTTTGGAGGGCATTTTGAGACCAAGCCCACTACGGCAGAGGTCGCTACCGTCAGAAATAGGCGGTTCTCCAATCTTGGTAGACCTATATCAAGGGTGCTTGAGAAGTTGAAAGGACAAGGACTCCTGAAGCCTTTAGACCCTAGACCAATCCCAAACCCTGTGCCACACTACTTCGACCTGAGCCAATATTGCCACTTCCACCAGCAAAAAGGTCATGACACTGACAACTGCCCCCGCCTTAGGCATGAAATCCAAAACCTCATCGATGCTCACAAAATACCCGACCCAGAAAAGAACAACCTGACACACACAGAAACCCTCTACCAAACTACCACTTTGTTCCACCACCCACCTACATGATCAACTCTGGCCTACCCGAAACCTTTGTCCTCAAACCCTCCACCACCAAGCTTATTACATGGATGACAACGAAGGACCATAGGTCAAGGGAGAAGGCAATGCTGCGAATGATGGAGCTGTTCCTCCTAGTTTATTTGATCTTGCATTTTTAATAAAGACATTGGTTTTGTCTACTTGTTCGAACCTTTTTTTTATGATAATAAAGACGTTCATTTCGCTGAATCTCTTCTGCAACATGAGTAATATTGAGAAAAGCATTAGGCCTTAGTACTATGATACTCAGCGATATTTAGAACTCGAGGAATCCTCAGAATAAGAAAACAGAAAATATGAGATAGCCATTCAGAAATAGGGAAATGGGGCAATGAGACTGTCAGAAGGGAATGAGTTCACCAAGCCGATCAATTTGGAAAGAAAAAAGCAATACTTTACCCGAGGGAGAGAAAACCGAGCAGTCACCAAGAGAATGGCAGAAGACCTAACCTAACGGGATAGGAAACCCAATCATGCATGCATGCATACACGTAACATATTCGCATCCTTTTTGTGTTTGTTCTGTTTGGTAATAACAGGTTTCAGAGGAGAAAAAGAGAAAGCGTCAAATGCGAGCCAACCAGAAGCAGTAACAGTACAATAGCAGAGTTTCGGGAATGAATCCCAAGGGAATGAATCCCAGGGTCGAGGCCCACATTCAGTATCAATCTGGGGGGCGAGGCCCATGTCAGTAGCAGTTGGGGCCGAGGCCCACTTCAGCAATCAGTTTTGGGGATGAGTCCCAGGGTCGAGGCCCACATCAAACACAGTTTGGGAATGAATCCCAGGGTCGAGGCCCACATTACATCAGATCAGTTCTGCCGAGAATGGCACTCCGAGAATGGAGATATGGTCCGGGAATGGGCAGTTCAAGAATGAACAAGCCGGGATAGCACTCCGAAAATGGAGCACGGTTCGAAATGGACCATCATCGCAACAGTTAGGGAATAAAGCCCACATTCAGTACAGTCAGGGAACAAAGCCCAGAGGAGGAAAGCCTCATATCAGTATAAGTTTGAGAATAAAGCTCAAGGGGAAGAAAGCCTCATGTCAGCTCAAAATGGGAACAAGACCCACGGAACAAAACCCAACACTCAACAATTCGGGAACAAGACCCTCAGCTCAAAATGGGAACAAGACCCACGGGAACAAAACCCACCACTCAACAATTCAGGGAACAAGACCCTCAGCTCAAAATGGGAACAAGACCCACGGGAACAAAACCCAACACTCAACAATTCAGGGAACAAGACCCTCAGCTCAAAATGGGAACAAGACCCACGGGAACAAAACCCCCCACTCAACATTCAGGAACAAGACCCTCAGCTCAAAATGGGAACAAGACCCACGGGAACAAAACCCACCGCTCAACAATTCAGGGAACAAGACCCTCAGCTCAAAATGGGAACAAGACCCACGGGAACAAACCCCACCACTGAACAATTCAGGGAACAAGACCCTCAGCTCAAAATGGGAACAAGACCTTCAGCTCACTTCGGGAATGAACCAGGGGTCGCAGCACCTCACCACCAAATCAAAGCAACTCAACACATGGTAAGTCAAGTGACAGCTGGCGAGCCAGGTAAGTAGAAATGCATTGCATAACTTTGATAGGATTATCACTGTTGCACATTACACAAGTCCCATCAAAGTGGGGGCGACTGTAGGCACTGCATTTTTACGCATAAGTCCCTATGATGAGTCTCATTTTGGAGACACTACCTTTTAAGTCACGGAGGTCACGGGAAACGGACATCGGAAGGGGAAATTCAGAATAAACAAGGCTCACTGTCTTCGTTGGTGCTGCGTTCGTTACTTCGTTCGAACCTCGTGCAGATTGCTGACGTTCGTGCCGCGTGCGCTGAGGCGTTCGAACGGAGCCGGTAATTCTGGTTTTGCTGCTAGCCTCACGCCCAGCCCATTTAGTTTCCCAAAGCCCATAAAACACATCCCAAATTAAATAATTAAATATAAATTAAATATTAAACATTAAAATAAAACATTTAAATCATTTACCAAATTAAATAAAACATAAAATAAACTCATGCCTAATATAAATGAATCAAATATATTATATACTAAAACTAAAATAAGATTTGCCTAATTAAAATCAATCTTAACCAATTAAAGCCAATCACATATTTGACTTCCTAATTCAATAAGATATCCACCAATTAAAAGTTTTGACTTCCTAATCTAAACCAAATTTGTCCCCCCCTCAATCTTTGACTTTCCTTGCTAAACACACAAATCATATCCCCTCTTTAATGACAAAATCCCTTCCTTGTGACACAAGGCCAAACCCTACCTCTTCTCTATATAAACAACCCCTAACCAAGGCCATTCTTCTCTCGGACACAATAGAATTCACACCCAAGCTCTCTCCAATCTCTCTAGCTTATACACCCAATTCACACAAGAATTATAGCAAGAAATCCTAGACATCACAAGCATATCACTCCCTTCCTGATCCTCACTCTCACACACCGAAAATCACACCAAACAGCCCTAACCACCACCGAAAATCCCAGAAACACAGCAGCCCAAATCCTTAAAAAACAGTAACATAAAACTACATAGATAACCTTAAGAATAATCACATATAATCGCACTAAGAACCCACACAACTTGGAATAGTTCTTTGAAAACATTGAAACAGGTAGCCCGTGCAGCGAGCAGCAAAACAGGAGCCGAATAGGAGCAGAACGGAGTTCGAATCGTAGGCAAAGCGGTGAAAGTGAGCTAGGACGTTGAACCAGCAGACCAGAAAAGTTGCGGAGCTTTTACCCCCTTTCGATCTTCGTGGAACGTGAGTCCGAGAGACGGCTTAAAAGGTTAGACCTGAGGGTATCTTTCACATTTATTCTCATTTTTACTTTCCGGTTATTTATTTTGATTATATTTTCTGTATTTGTGGTACCATTGTGTGTATGAGGTATGTTGTGGGTATTGGATGAATGAGAGAGGTGTCAACTCTCGCGGTATATCGGATGGAAACCCGGACATAAATTTCATAGCCGATTCCGAATGGACGGTAATATGATCTGTACTCGGGCCACAATTCCACGTACCGCTTGGGTAAATGACACCATCTTTCTTTTGTTGTGTTGCCCTTGTTTATTTAGTTTGTTTTACCTGAACTCAATATGTCGTTAGTTATGCATGATTCAACCAGGCGCATGGGCTTAGTGAGTTAGTCCAAAGGTCCTCCATTTAGGAGACAAAGAGCCGAAAAGGCCACCTTCGTGACACTACTTCACTTCGCCGTGCCGGTTGATGTATGTTCGGTTGGACGCTAGATACGTTCAATCGGGCATACTTAGTTTAATGTTATTATTATCGTTATTTTCGTATGAGTCAATCGAGCGCATGGGCTTAGTAAGTGTGACGTGAAATCCCCTATGGGGAGAGGCTAAAAGCCCTTTACCACGATGCTTTGCCGCGCCGGTTGATGTGTGTTCAGATTGGACGGAAGATGTGTTCAATCGGGCATACTTGGTTGACATGATTGGTTCTATTCTTGCATGTATGATATGACGCGCATGGGCTTAGCATGTTGGTCTAAAGGTCCTCTCTTTGAGAGATCAAGAACCCCAAAAGGTCACCTTTACGGCAGTGCTTCGCCGCGCGCCCTTTTGTTTTCTGTTTATGTATTGCATCAGGTCCGTTTCCGTTCGAACGCGTTCACAAACGCAACTCGAACGTGCATGTGTTTTTGCCTTATTATGGTCAGGTCTCGTATCCGTTCGAACGCGTTAACAAACGCCATACGAACGTGAGCTCTCTGTCTCATATCCGTTCGAACGCGTTTACGAACGCTACTCGAACGTGAGCATTCTGTCTCGTCTCCGTTCGAACGCGTTTACGAACGCTACTCGAACGTGAGCATTCTGTTTCATTCCGTTCGCACGCGTTTACGAACGCTACTCGAACGTGAGCATTCTGTTTCATTTCCGTTCGAACGCGTTTACGAACGCTACACGAACGCACACACACACTGAACTGAGTCTGTCTTATAATATGCATGCATATTTGCCTATTGGTTGATCTTTCTTTTGTAAATGTGTCAATGTGTCACCATTCATATGCTTGTGTCATGATAACATTTGAGTATTATTTCTTGCGGTATATCGGATGGAAACCCAGACGTAAATTCCGTAGCCGATTCCGAATGGACGGTAGTGCGGTCTGTACTTGGGCTACAATTCCACGTACCACTTGGAAAAGTGCCCATATGTGTGCTTGTATGGTTACCACGTATGCTTGTATGGTTAGTATGTGTGCTTGTGTTTTTTCCTGAATGTGATGTACAAAGTTGTATGTTCATTGCTATCTTGATATATGTTAAGCATGCAATTTTATATATGAAATACATGTATATTTAGGCGCATATTTTATCTTATATATGTGAATTTAGGAGCATGATACCCTTAGAAATAATTGTTACTTCAGCTTGTTTAAATTATTATATAAATCTTTTCATTACAAGTGACATAAGTAAGGGACCATTCCGAACCCAACGGTTTGAGGTCTTCCCTTGCGAGGGGTGAGTGCGGCCTTAATCTTTGTCCCGGTTCACACCGGGTGGCGACTCCATGTTATGTAATCCTTCCCAAACTAGGCCGCGAGCCTAGGAACGGCGTCGCCCAGGTCCTGTGTCCCACAATGGGGTCGGAGCATTTCCCCCATGACCGACTCTCGGTTGGCCAGGGAGGTAACATTCCCCCAGAGCCAAGTATTCTGCTAGCTCGGGGTCGGGTTACGTCTCACTGAGTGGATTATCATCGGCATGGGGTCGGAGCATCTCCCCATGGCCGGCTCTCAGTTGGTCAGGGGAGGTAACATTCCCCCGGAGCCAAGTATTCTGCTAGCTCGGGGTCGGGTTACGTCCCACCGAGTGGATTATCATCGGCATGGGGTCAGAGCATCTCCCCATGGCCGGCTCTCAGTTGGTCCGGGGAGGTAACATTCCCCCAGAGCCAAATATTCTGCAAGCTCGGAGTCAGGTTACCTCCCACCGAGGGGATTATCATCGGCATGAGGTCAGAGCATCTCCCCCATTGCCGACTCTCAGTTGGTTCAGGGAGGTAACGTTCCCCCAGAGCCAAGTGTTCTGCTACCTCGGGGTCGGGTTGTGTCCCACCGAGTGGATTATCATCGGCACGGGGACGGAACATTCCCCTCATGACCGGATTCGAATTGATCGGGATCGGAACTTATCCTCACATTCAGATTCGGAAGAGCAAGTTAGCAAGTTAGAAATGGAAATCATGTTAAGGAAGGCAGGAAGTAAAGCATTCATTGATGTGCACGGAAAGGGAAAGTGTAAATATTATTACAAAATATATATTGTTTTTTACACATAGCCCCATTGGGGTCACCCTCATTCCTCAGCCCGCACAGGAGCAATGGGTTCAGCTTGGTCGGGCTCAGAAGGCAAGACCTCTGGCACAGGTTCAACAGAAGGAATATTAGCTTCAGTTTGGGTGGCAGAAGGGGCTTCGACTTATGTTGCAGGCACTTCGGAGGTGGGGGCAAGAGCCTCTGCTGTAACTCTTCGGCCTCGGCCGCGGCTTGTTTCAGCGTTTGTTTTTTTTTTCCTTTCTGGCCAGCTCGGTCGCCGCCTATCTCAGATCTTTCACTTTTCTGGCCAGCTCGGCCTTCCGCTCCGTAATCTGAGACTGGAGTCTCCGCACTTGCCCCCCCAGACAGAAGGCTCGTCAGCATGTCTTTGTTCTGAGCCATCACATAACCCATCTGCGAGAGAGAAAGAAAATATCAGAATTCGTCAAGGAAAAACGAAGAACGACAACATGGAAGAATGTTTACCTCGAGGATTTGAGTAGAGAACTTGGAAATCACCTCCTCGGGGGAGATGTTCTCAAAATTTGGGATCCGCTCGGGGGGCACTGCTTTGGCCAGTAAGTTGAACGCGGGCACCAGATGGGATGTCGCATCCCGGACCTTCTCACTAAGGTCGTCCACGAATGAGTTTTATTGCGGATATCCGATAACGCAACGGAACAGTGAAAAATCAAAATTTTCTGACTTCAAAACTTTTTCTCGGATTAATAAAATAAACTTATTTATTTTATTATCCAATAATCAAATTATGAAATAAAACACATTAAATCAAATTTATGTGAATTTACCGAATTACCCTTAAACATAACATTTTGTTTATTTTAATCCGAAATTGTTCGAATGATTTTGGATGATTCTAAATCATTACATATATGAATTTAACATGTCATACATATTGAAATTCAAATTGCAACAAAAATTTCCAAAAATAAACCCCAAAGCCGAGAGCCATATTAGAGCACTAAAGTGTGCATTTTGCACTTTCCATGTTCAAAACACATCAAGATGAAATTCAATCAACATAATATTTTATATGTATCTCATACACATCCAAATACACAACATAAATGAAAATTCCCAAATTTGGAAGTGGTCTTAAACCCTAATTTTTCAATTTCTTCAAATTGGACAAATTAGACCAAATTGGTTAAATCCAATACTTCAATCATGTTTCTTCAATTCAAATCAAGTCTCAACACAATGAAATAACTATAGATCAAATCTAGGTCATTTAAGAGTGGGTCAACAACTCTAGATTAGCAACAAGTTTCTCAAACTATCAAAATGTGTCTATTAACATATTAGAAGCATTCTTTTGAAATTTACACATGCTCAACACTTTTCAAATATTTCATCCATCAAAAATACAAAGAATAAAGAATAGAAAAACAAAAGAAACTCATAGCATAAAGCCTAGAACTCAAGGAACATTTTCCCTTCTAATAGCAAGTTGGAAAAACTTACTAAAATCCAAGATTTTTCTTGTTTTTTCTTTTCTTTTCTTCAAGCTTCTTTATTTTCCTTGGAGTATTTGATAAGTGTTTCAAGGTTATGAAACCCTAAATGAAAACAAAATAATTTATACCAAAAAAATAAGCCTTGGCCGAAAATTTGGTAAATTAATATCTAGATATTTGTTTTGTATTTCATTTAATTTTTGCAACTTGTCTATTTATTTTAATGATCATTACACTTTAATGATATATTCAACCAAGTCAACAATTGCAACTTAGTCATTAAATAAAATATCATAACTTAAAAAATTCACATTTTAATTAATTTAATCATTTAATAATTAAATAAATAAATAATTAATCAAATACAAATATATTAAATATGTGTATTATATTTACAATAAATATAAAATACATATACATTTATGATATTAGTCAAATATCTCAATTTGACAATTAATTAATGTGTATTTGAATTAATCAAGCATTAAAAACAAATACACAAAAATTAAGGAAATGACTATCGGGTCCCTACACATGTATTTTTGCGTCTAACCTTTAAACGAATTTATAAATAATCAACATTATTTATAATTTTTGCCCTAGTGCTCTACGAGTATATTTCATTAGTGAGACTCTCTAGATTCAGGCATATCCATCACGAAATCCAATTTCGTGTCCATAATTTATCCACCCATAAATTATGACGACCACGGATAAACTCGCTGAATCATACAGGTCGAGGTCATGGCAAATGTATAATTCCTCTGTCACATGTATCCGGATAAATCCCAGAGATATATATGTAAACGTCAAATCTCTATAGGGATTATCCAGTCGACTATTCTATTAGCAATCTCAAAAAGAACATTTAGAGCTAACTTCTAAATTGTACCACAGGCCCATGGTTTTTATCCGATTGCTAATCATATGGACTGCATATGTTCTGATACACAGAACTGACGAATCCTATCTCGATACACACAGGACACCCTGAGGATCTATCCACACACAACGAACAGACGGAGGTCTGATCTAAATATATCGGTGACGTGACTGCCATCTAAGTGTGGAAGATGTCTCATGCGCCCACAGTGGTATCTCAAGTCGAAGAATCACAAGTGCTACTCAACCCGACAAGATTCTTATTGACGTTGGTGTACCATTCATTAAGAATCTTCGGTGAGTCGTTCAGTGTTTATCCGCTATAAACACCTACATGTCTATACTAGTCTCCAAGAATTATGGTTCATTGAGAAACCATTGGAATCATATATTCCAGTATACGACATGTACCGGTCTCAACGGGTTTACTATACTGACCAAGTAGTGTAAACCTTGACCAGGAACTGTCTGAGAATGACAACGTCATGATACTACTCAATGTCAATTGCGACGCTTTTACAACAGCACCATGACTAGTCATTCTAAGGTCATTACGTCTTTACCATATTAAAAGATACATTATATTATAGAAACTGCATATATTATTCATAATAATAAAGTTTTACAGAAGTATTCATGAAGAAATACAATCGGGAATTGGCGCTTTGAGCACCAACCCCAACAAAAACTCTCACTTGCTCTAGTGCCAATAACGATTGTATCTAATACCCATTGACTCCACGTGTTTATCAAATAACTTCGGAGGTATGGCCTTCGTCAGCGGGTCTGCTACATTATCTTCACTTGGTACCTTGCACACGATAATATCCCCTCGTGACACAATCTCTCGAATGATATGGTACTTGCGTTGCACATGCTTTGACTTCTGATGCGCCCTCGGTTCCTTTGCTTGCGCAATGGCTCCAGTATTATCACAGTATAACGAAATCACATTCTCAATACTTGGGACAACTCTCAATTCTGTGACAAAGTTCTTTATCCACACAGCCTCTTTTGCAGCTTCAGAAGCTGCAATATATTCCGCCTTAGTGGTGGAATCTGATGTTGATCACTGTTTGGAACTCTTCAAATAAACTGCACCTCCGTTAAGGGTAAATAGGAATCCAGATGTAGACTTTCTATCATCGGGATCCGATTGGAAATCAGAATCCGTATACCCGTTCACTTGCAGTTCGTTTCCTCCATAAATTATTAACTTATCCTTAGTACCTTTAAGATACTTGAGTATATGTTTAATGGACATCCCATGGTCATTGCCTGGATTGGACTGATATCTGCTAGTTACGCTAACAGCGAAACTGATATCAGGCCGTGTACATAACATGTCATACATTATGCTACCCAAACACGAACAATAAGGCTGATTAGACATTATAACCTTCTCATCTTCTGTTTGTGGACTCATCTTCTTAGAAATATGAATTTCATGTCTGAACGGTATGTTTGTTGTCTTACAGTTACCAAAATTTTTACCGTTCCAAGATCTTATCTATGTACGTTGATTAGGATAACCCAATCAGCCTCATTTGTCTATCTCTATAGAGTTTTATCCCTAAAACATAGGAAGCTTCTCCCAGGTCCTACATGGAGAAATTCTTACAGATGTACGCTTTGACGTTTTGTAACATACCTAAATCATTCCCAATGATTAGGATGTCATCAACATATATGACTAAAAATACGACCATGCTCCCACTGGCCTTCTGATACACACATGATTCAACTGAATTCTTGAGAAAACCAGACGATTTAATAATCTCGTCGAATCGAAGATTCCAACTTCGTGAAGCTTGTTTAAGTCCATAAATGGACTTCTTAAGCTTACATACCATACCCGAGTTTTCGCTGGATGCAAAACCTTCCGGCTGTTCCATATAGATTTCTTCATCAAGAAATCCATTCAGAAAAGCCGTTTTGACATCCATTTGCCAAATCTCGTAGTCATGATACGCATATATATAAAGCAAAATCCGAATAGACTTAAGCATTGCTACTGGCGAAAAAGTTTCATCGTAGTCGAAGCCAGGTCGCTGCGTGTAACTTTTTGCTACCAGTCGGGCCTTGTAAGTCTCAACCTTACCGTCAGGCCCTCGCTTCCTCTTGTAAACCCATTTACAACCGATAGGAACAATTCCTTTGAGAAGCGGAACCAAGTCCCAAACTTGATTCTCATGCATTGAGTCTAACTCGGATTTCATGGCACTTTGCCATTTCACGGAGTCGATGTCCAACATCGATTCTCTATAGGTGAAAGGATCAGTCTCTTCAACTAAGAGAACATCTAGACTCTTTTCTTGTATCAAATACAAGCATTCAGGAGGTCTAGATACCATTTCTGACCTACGGAGTGTGTGTGTTGAATGTCCTTCATCTACTTAAACTTCAGGTTCCTCCGTTGGTTCGTTGTTTTCAGGTTAGACTTCATCAAGTTCAACCAGTCTATGATTACCACCTTCTGACAAAACTTCTACTTCTAGAAATTTTACGAAGCGAGCTACGAACACATTTCGATGCTCGGTATCATAGAACAGATATCCCCTCGTATTCGAAGGATATCCGACAAACCTAAAATTTTACCCTCGAGGCGAAAGCTTATCTTACTGAGTCACCCTGACATAAGCAGGACAACCCCAAACCTTAATGTAACTAAGATTTGGTCTCCTACCGAACCATATCTCATACGGAGTCGTAGGAACAGCTTTTGAAGGAATCTTATTCAAAAGATGTGCAGTTGTTAAAAGAGAGTAGTCTCATAAGTAATATGGCAAATCTGTGAAACTCAACATCGATCGGACCATATCCAATAAAGTCTGATTCTCCTCTCAGATACTTCATTGTGTTGTGGAGTACCTGGAGGAGTATATTGAGCGAGAATCACATTCTCCTTCATATAATCCATGAACTCACCACTCATATATTCACCGCCTCGATCAAATCGAAGAAATTTAATATATTGACCAGTTTGTTTTTCTACATCATTTCGGAACTCTTTGAACTTTTCAAAGGTTTCCGATTTATGTCGCATCAAATACACATAACCGTACCGTGACAAATCATCGATAAAGGTAACGAAGTACGAATAACCACTGTGAGCAGTCTGACTTAGTGGACCACATACATCAGAATGTACGAGTTCCAGTAAGTTAGTGGCGCAGTGTCCAACACCAAAAAATGGGGCTTTGGTCATTTTACCCTGAATACACGATTCACAAGTTGGATAGGATTCAATGGTGAGATCTGGTATCAAACCATTCCTAACCAATTGGGTAAGGCGTTTAACGCCTATATGACCTAGTCGCATCTGCCAAAGTTCAGTATTATTAATTACAGGTAAACTACGTTTATTAATTCCAGTATTTAAAATATCTTTTGAAGTTTGCAATGTATAATAACCATGCTGGTTTGGACAATAAAGGATCTGAATATTACTTTTATCATATAAATACAAAGAATAGTTCTTAATATTAATACGAAAGCCTTCTGTATCCAATACAAAAAGTGATATAATATTAGCTACACATCCTGGTACAAAATGACAGTCATTTAACAAAAGTGTCTCATTCGGCAATGAGATCTCGCATACTCCCATTGCAACTGCATCTTGAGAGTCTCTACTGCCGAATCGCAACTGCATCTCTCCAGGCTTCAGTCTTCTACTTTCCTTCAGCATCTGTAATGAATTGCAAATGTGAATGGGACAAGCAGAATCTAAAATCCAGTTGGATGTAACGGCTTCACAAGCCAAAGATAAATCAATAACTGGAAAAATAAATGTACCTGATGTAGATGCTCTCTCATTCCTCAGCTGGGCAATGTAGTCAGGACAGTTCTTTTTCCAGTGTCTGACTTTACTGCAGTGATGGTAATTGTCTTCAGAAGCTCTCTTGGGCTTTGCTATCTTTGCCTGTGGTTAAGGACCGAGACCCTTCTTCTTATTCTCTTTCTTCTTCTTTCCCTTTGACCAAGTCTGGGAAGAAGCAGAAAGTGAAATAGGTCTAGGAGGGCGAGTCGGTACTCACTTCTTGAGGTCCTCTTCCACCGTGAGCAACATTCTATGCAGCTCTTGGTAGGGACATATAATCTCGTTCATGTTAAAGTACATCACGAACTGGCGATAAGAAGCTATGAGAGAACCAAGAATGACACTCCTACCGAGAATGTCATTTAGAATGAGATTATGTTGCCTCAATTGATCGATCAAATCGATCATCTGAAAAACATGTGGGCTAACAGCTTGCCCATCATCCAATCGCGCATGGAATAGTTCCATTGCGACCTTATGAAAAACAACGTGTTCTTGGTTCTCAAACGATTGTCTTAATTGTGTCATCATAGTATAAGTATCCGACATGTCATAATACTGTTTCTTGAGTCCCGGTGAAAGCGAACTTAAGATTTATGATTTAACCCTTAAATCACCATCCTTCCAAGCTTGGAAGACTTCGCGTTCTTCCGGTGTAGCGTCCTCTGCCACAACAAAGGGTAGTGGACTCTCAAGAATATATCCCAACCTCTCAGAATCGAGGACGATCCTCAAATCCAGATCCCAATCGGTGAAGTTATCAACGCCTTTTAGTTTGTTCGCATCAAGCATACGCGCAAACTGATTTGTGGATGGTGCCGCCATCGCAAATCTATCATATAGATCACGAAAAATGGTTAGCAGAAATTTAAGCAGTTTCATATAATATCTAAAGCATAAACTAGATCATGGATTTTTAATCTAAAAATGACACTCCCACTAAATCATGCAATACTGTAATCCCCAAACAGAATACAAAGATTTAATAATTAAATTAAATACAAATAGTGAAAGGTGGATCATGTGAATATATTTCAGCTCACAGCAGAGGAATGGTCTCGCCTACGTATATTCATCAGGTAGACAACTAATTTGTCAATCACTCACCAGTGACTCCTGAGTTTCCGGTCCTGGTCGTTTCTCGTTGTCGCTGCTAAGGCAGGCCCATAAGGAGACGTACCAAGGTTAAACTCGTCAATGATAAACTCAAGTTAGTTGCGTAACCCTGACAGCTAGGGCATGTTCAGGATTCCGCTTTTACTTGAATTTATCTAGTATCTGATATACATCCGGTATAAATAAATCTCTATCGGCTACACCCTCACAGCAGAGGCACGGTATCGGATGTACTCATGGAGAAATATTTATAAACCATATTGACAAGACGGACCACATAACATGCATCAAATACATAATTACATTTAAACCTTATTAATTAGGGATTTTCCGCTAAGTGTCATACACCCTAAATCTAATCAAATTAGATTATAACATGCAAGTATAAAGTTAAGAAAACATGATTAAACATTGAATTAAAGGGCTAATCATATTAGGGGGCCTAGAATCAAACTTGCTCTAATACCATTTTGAAGAAGTTTTATTACGGATATCTGGTAACGCAGCGGAACAGTGGAAAATCAAAATTTTCCGATTTCAAAACTTTTTTCTCGGATTAATAAAATAAACTTATTTATTTTATTATCCAATAATCAAATTATGAAATAAAACACATTAAATCAATTTTATGTGAATTTACCGAATTACCCTTAAACATAACATTTTGTTTATTTTAATCCGAAATTGTTCGAAACGATTTTGGATAATTCTAAATCATTACATATATGAATTTAACATGTCATATATATCGAAATTTAAATCGCAACAAAGATTTCCAAAAATAAACCCCAAAGCTGAGAGCCATATTAGAGCACCCAAGTGTGCATTTTACATTTTCCATGTTCAAAACACATCAAGATGAAATCCAATCAACATAAGATTTTATATGTATCTCATGCACATCCAAATACACAACATAAATGAAAATTCCCAAATTTGGAAGTGGTCTTAAACCCTAATTTTTCAATTTCTTCAAATTAGACCAAATTAGTTAAATCCAAATACTTCAATCATGTTTCTTCCATTCAAATCAAGTCTCAACACAATGAAATAACTATAGATAAAATATAGGTCATTTAAGAGTGGGTCAACAACTCTAGATTAGTAACAAGTTTATCAAACTATCAAAAGTGTGTCTATTAACATATTAGAAGCATTCTTTTGAAATTTATACATGCTCAACACTTTTCAAATATTTCATCCATCAAAAATACAAAGAATAAAGAATAGAAAAACAAAAGAAACTCATAGCATAAAGCCTAGAACTCAAGGAACATTATCCCTTCTAATAGCAAGTTGGAAAAACTTACTAAAATCTAAGCTTTTTCTTGTTTTTTCTTTTCTTTTCTTCAAGCTTCTTAAATAAATAATTCATATTTTATTAATTTAATCATTTAACAATTAAATAAATAAATAAATAACTAATCAAATACAAATATATTAAATATGTGTATTATATTTACAATAAATATAAAATACATATACATTTATGATATTAGTCAAATATCTCAATTTGATAATTAATTAATGTGTATTTGAATTAATCAAGCATTAAAAACAAATACACAAAAATTAAGGAAATGACCATCGGGTCCCTACACATGTATTTTGCGTCTAACCTTTAAACGACTTTATAAATAATCAAAATTATTTATAATTGTTGCCCCAGTGCTCTACGAGTATATTCCATTAGTGGGACTCTCTAGATTCAGGCATATCCGTCACGAAATCCAATTTCGTGTCCATAATTTATTCACCATAAATTATGACGACCACGGATAAACTCGCTGAATCATACAGGTCGAGGTCATGGTAAATGTATAATTCCTCTGTCACAGGTATCCGGATAAATCCCAGAGATATAGATGTAAACGTCAAATCTCTATAGGGATTATCCAGTCGACTATTCTATTAGCAATCTCAAAAAGAACATTTAGAGCTAACTTCTAAATTGTACCACGGGCCCATGGTTTTTATCTGATTTCTAATCATATGGACTACCTATGCTCTGATACACAGAACTGACGGATCCTATCTCGATACACACAGGACACCCTGAGGATCTATCTACACCCAACGAACAGACGAAGGTCTGATCTAAATATATCGGTGATGTGACTGTCATCTAAGTGTGGAAGATGTCTCATGCGCCCACAGTGGTATCTCAAGTCGAAGAATCACAAGTGCTAGTCAACCCGACAAGATTCTTATTGACGTTGGTGTACCATCCATTAAGAATATTATGTGAGTCGTTCAATGTTTATCGCTATAAACACCTACACGTTTATACTAGTCTCCAAGACTTATGGTTCATTGAGAAACCATTGGAATCATATATTCTAGTATACGACATGTACCGGTCTCAACGGGTTTACTATACTGACCAAGTAGTGTAAACCTTGACCAGGAACTGTCTGAGAATGACAACGTCATGATACTACTCAATGTCAGTTGCGACGCTTTTTCAACAGCACCATAACTAGTCATTCTAAGGTCATTACGTCTTTACCATATTAAAAGATACATTATATTATAGAAACTGCATATATTATTCATAATAATAAAGTTTTACAAAAGTATTCATAAAGAAATACAACCGGGAATTGGCGCCCTGAGCACCAACCCCAACAGTCCACCCCCAACACTACCCCACCTTTCCCGGTCTTAGAAAGAACCTCAATAATTTATCTCTCCCTCTGAGCAACAAACTTCTTGGTGGGAGGTTTTTGTTCTTCTTCCTTCTCAAGCTCGACTACTTCTTCTCCGAACATTTGGCGGTGTTTACTCACAGGTCTGGATGAGGCAGAAGATGGTTGGATCATTGGGCTCGGAGCCGCCTCTGTGAGAGTAGGTTGGGGATGTGCCATTGGATGAGCAAGCAGTTTGGCTTTTCCCTTAGCCTCAGAAGGAATCGAAGTGGTTAGTCGCCGCAGAGAACTCCCAGATTCTCCTTGACCGGTTCTTTTGGCCAGACCTTCGATCCGCCCTAGGTACTTGGTCGGCTTCGTCATTCCTGCAAAATACAAGGTAGATAGTATGGTCAGTTCCTGAGTATGAGTAACTACATTCAGATTTGAGCTGAGCACAATGGATTTGTCAGAAGGTTAGATGATAGCTACCTAATCGTCCTAGAGCCTGTGGGGGTGTGTTCCGGATAAGGCATGATTCTACAAAGGCAGTATCGTTGACGATTTTCCTCCAAGGGCCAGCAAAATTCCGGGCCTTTTTAATCCTGGTCCGGATCTCATGACTAACTTTGGGAGCATCCCTCCAACAGACTGAAAAGTTTTGGGAAGTTAGTATTTTTTCATGAAAGTTATAAAAACACTAAGGGCTCGGGACCTCACCTTCTACTGAGAAGACGTATGGGACATCTACCTCTTCGAAATCTGTTGATTGAGACCGGCCCCAATCACCAGTGGCCCAGCACCAGGGGTCTTTGAAGTTCTTGTTAGTCTGGGGGAGCTCAGTAATGAGGGCGGGGACGTCGGCATAAGAGGAGAGGTAGTACCAACCATGGTGGGATTTCAGGTTGGCCTTCAATTTATATAGTCTTTGCAGCTCCGCAAAGGACGGCTCTCCAAGATCGGTCAGTATCCGCCAGCTATTCAGATTCAGTTGGCAAGGGGAAACTTCCATCAAGGCTAGCATCCTCGCAAAATAGAACTGGATGGGTAGCCGCAGACCGCACTCGAAGAATGAATGGAGAATGGCCATAAAGCCAGATTCGGGTCGACTTGCGAATTCGTCAAGGTCTGGGACCTCAAGTGCTATGTCTATGGGGATCTCATATTGGAGGAGGAGTATGCTCAAAGCGTCTTCCGTAATGGTTGAGGGACGTTCCATGTCCAGGGAGGACCAGTCTAATTCGCCCGAATCAGGATCTTTCCGGGGAATTCGGTGATGGTAAATATCTTTTTCTTCATGAGAAGAGGTTGGAGTAGTATCTAACTCCTCCAAGCTGGTCGTCCCCGAGTTGGAGGAGGTTTCTTCAGCATGATGAGGTTGGAAGTTTTAGGGTCGAGCCTATGACGATTCGACGTCAGACATTCCTAGCAATGGCAGGGTCCGAGATGGGCAGTTAGTAATTAGTTTGGGGGCACCACAGACTCAAAGGCTATTCTAACTTCCGGGGACCTAGGCTTAAAGTCTCTAAATGTCCTAGCAATGGCCATAAACATTAAATCTCTTCCTCAAACATCAAACCAAACACACAACAAACAACAAACACAGAAAACCTGAAAATCAAACACCCTAACCCATAACCCATCATTCGACCAAGAAATACATGCACCTTACACCACCCAATTAACCCAAAACACGAATTTACAACACAGTGCAGAGGTATAAACAAGATAGAAAGCATGAACTTTCGCAGGCAACAGGCAAACACAAAAGGAATCAGAAATTGGGTAGAATGAGGTCTGGCAGAAAACTTACTTGATCCAAGAGGATGTGTCGACAGTTAGTCTGGTCGGTCTTGAAGTTTGCTGATATCAAACAAGTGGGGAGAGGTCTCGTGTGCTTCGGAAGTTTTGGTTTTCGTAAAAGAGGGAAAGATGTGTTGCTTCCCGTTTTGAAGACAGTTTGGGGCATTTATGGCCGTTGGATCAAAGAGAGGCCTCGGATGCGCTCCGCGTGTCATTTTCAAGTTCCATCTACACAGAATGCGATGAGCAGCTGAGATTGAAAACCCTTTGGCTGCCCCCTTGAACGGTTGATTATTTTGATTTTTTGGCGGGAGGATCACGGATGCTTGACAAGTGTCGCAGCCATACTAAACCCTATAAGTGATTTGATGGGCATTTAAGAGGTTATGATGGTTTACAGTTTCCAAGGGACGGCTACCAGAAGGATAAAATGGGGTATTTGCTTTGAACCAGAGGATCATTTGGAAGGAGTACATATCGCCTGTGAAAGTTGCATCGAAAGACAAAATTTATGAAAATTCATGTTTGGTGAGAAAAGTACATCGGTCGATACAAAAACCTCACGAAATAAGAAAACAAAAATGGTATACGTACATGTTTGTGCTATCGGTACTATAGGCAAGGCAACTATCGTGTGCTAGACTATAATATAGACTTTGTCTAGTCTAGTACCCCGAAGAATCCCTAAATCAATCAATATAGTATAAGACCGGTAATTGAATTGATGATTTAAAAGATTTAATGGATTTATTGATTTGACCGATTGAACCGACAGACGTCATAAATAATTTTAATTAAAAAAATAAAAAAATATATTTATTTATTCTTTTGGTTAATTTTTTTAGGATTAAAAAACCTACAAGAATGATTCGTAAGGAAAACTTTGTTAGAAGTACATACCACCTGTAAAAGTTGTCTGACAATAACATAAGGATCACAAAGCGACATGAGAGTCGGAAGATATCATATGTTGGCAATACTCGCACCTGTTTGATTTCGGTCAATACCCATACTTTCCTTTTCCTTTTTTTTTTCTTTCGCGTAACTTTCGAATTCGAGGACGAATGGGGAGATAATGTAATAACCCATAAGATTTTAATCGGTTTCAGTTTAGATTTTATCGATTTGATCCGATGATGGTGGAGATTTTTCTAGATCCAAGTGAATTATTAATTGAACTCTAGTAACTCTTATTCACCTAGATTTTTCTAGACAAATGTTAAAATAATAAAAACCCATTTAAGCTTTTCCCTTCTTCACAGCCCTTCTCCACGCCATTTCTCAAGCTTAGAAGCTTCATCAATGCTTAATTTCACTTCCCCAACTTATCATTTTCGTCCAAACTAGCTCACTAGGTAGTTCTTGTGTTCCATTTGAGCAAGAAAAACAAAGAAATCAAAGCTAGCTCACTAAGAAGTTGTTTTGTTCTGTTGCATTACCTTGAAGCATTATAATTGTTTTCTAATTTAGTTTCATATATAATGCTTACATGTCGCTTCTTTGTTATTCACAATTTTGTTAAGGGAATATATATAATACACCCCTTAGAATGAAGCTGATTAAAGCTTAACTTGCCAATATCTCTTGTTTTTGGCAGCTTTCTTATTCTGTTTTCAAGAAATTGATTTCTTGATATTTTGCACCACGTTAATGAGCCTCATAATTATCACTCAGATATCTATTTTTCCTGTCTCATTTACAAACTATAAATGAGTTTAACAATATTCCTTTAGTAAAAGCCTCTCACTCACTGCTACTCCCTTAAGACTTTTCTGATTACACAGTTTCAGTTGAGATTCATGTTCTGCAACTCCTTTTTCCTAATCATATTGTTACCTCCTTTCAGTATGTCTATATCTCTTCCCATTAATTCTTTTGGCCTCTGTACCTTCCTAATCATATTGGTTCACTGTGGGGGGGGGGGGGGGTTACCCTCTAGTCCATTCCTATGGTGAAATGAAACAGTGATGCTCGTATGGATTGAGGTTAAGCAAATGCTTTTAATGATTCTTATGCGTCGGGAATCCGAGCAGAGTATTACGAGATGCTCTTAAATAAAAAATCACATACGTGAGAGAAAAGTGGGGCCGCTTCAAAGGGAATTATACGGGGCTCAATTCTTAGAAACTCTTGCAGAACCACGTTGATGTTCATGGCCAAAATGAAAATAATAATGAAAACTCAGATGTGTTAGGTTAATATCTGTGTGATATATATTCTCCATTTACATGAACGGCAGTACAGTTCAATGACATCGCGTCCATTGTCAGTCAGTAAATGAGATATATTTTCACAAGGGAAGGTTCAAAGGCCGAAGCCTACCTATCCTATGCAGGTGTTGAACCGTTGAACTCTTTTAGGTCAAAACAAAATGTTTTATAAAATAATTTTATTCAACTTTTTTCGCCAATTTCATTCATGTGGGGGATTGTTGGAAAAAATGCTTATGAGTAAGCATTTTGAGGCTCAATTTTAAGCATGGTCCACTTCGTGTTAGTGGTTGTTATTGAATGATTCGGATACTCCTCCGTGAGTACTTCGAAATGGTATATTCATATGCTTAAAATGATGTTTGGGTGAATGAGAAATTGTTGCTCAAAGTTCACCTATTGGTGTTAGAAAATAAAGAGAAATTAGTTTGTCCCATATGGGAAAGCTATAGAGAGGAAATTATGCTTATATATGATTGTTCATTAGTAGATGGGTAAGAGTTATAAGGATAGAGGCTCTCTCTACGTGCGCGAGGGGGGGTGCAAATCAAATCTGAATCAAGCTTGGCTCGTGTGCACCCGCATGTCCTGCGTACACGAATGCCGGACCAAAATGTGTGGGGCCGGCCCAGCCAATTTTTGGATGTCTCTTTATTTTTTTTCCAAACCTTTTGAATTTCCATAACAACTAATTTAATTAGTTTGATGGTTACAACAAGTGAAAAGCCTCCAATTGATGAGATGTAATTGGCATGTTAATTTCTTTTAATAGGGTAGTGTTTTCGTTTTTGTGTGACACACAAAACACACAAGAGGAAAAACTAAAATTTCGAAAATCTTTTTGGAGAGTTCAAAACACTTTGTGGTTCGTTAGAAACAGGATTGGTGGTGCCCATACTTGTTTGTTTCCGTTGCATCCTGGGAAACAAGCGCCTCAAGTTCTATTGCATCTTCGGTAGGGGGCGAATTTGTTTTAAGGAGATTGTTGCCCGCTTCAACAAGCCTCGGCCTACGATTGTTATTTTTGTACTGTTGTTAATTGTAACACCGTTGTTTATTTTCTATTCGGTTTACTGTTTGTTCAAAGTCAGTTGTAAGAACACAGTAAACAAATAAGTTGTAATAGTCTTAAAACAAATTCGACTCTGTGGATATGGAAAACAGTCCAAACACAGTAGATCCGAATATGGCAGCCTCTTCGGCTGGCCAGAATATTGTGGCAGCCCCCGTGGCTGGCCAAAGTGCAGTGGTAGCCTCTTCGGCTGGCCAACTTACTTCAGCCTCTGAGCTTAATATGGCAGCCGCTGTGGCTGGCCAAGGTGTTGCTGCCCCATGTGAGCCATGTCAATCCTGCTGCAGAAAAACCTGAAAAATTCAGTGGACAGAATTTTAAACGGTGGCAACAGAAAATGTTTTTCTACTTGACCATGTTGAACCTTGCGAGGTTTCTAAAGGAAGATGCTCATGTACCCGTGGAGGGTGAGATTGATATCTAAGTGATCAGTGCGATCGATGCTTGGAAATATTCTGAATTTCTATGTAGGAATTATGTGCTGAATGGGCTGAGTGATTCCTTGTACAGTGTGTATGCCGGGATGAAAACAGCAAAAGGGCTTTGGGAATCTTTAGACCGAAAATATAAAACTGAGGATGCCGGTACTAAGAAATTTATCGTAGGCCGTTTCCTAGATTTTAAGATGGTTGATTCCAAAACTGTGTTAAGTCAAGTACAAGAATTGAAAATTATTCTAGCAGAAATTCATGCTGAGGGGATGGTTTTAAGTGAAACCTTCCAAGTAGCCTCGATAATTGAAAAACTACCACCTGGTTGGAAAGATTTCAAGAATTATTTAAAGCATAAGCGAAAAGAAATTAGCATTGAAGACTTGGTTCTTAAGCTTAGAATTGAGGAAGATTACATAGTATCTGACAAGAGAGGAATAACTCATGAGGCCAAAGCAAATGTTGTTGAACATGACCATAAGAACAAGAACCCTAAGAACAAAGGGTCAAAGATGGGCCCTAAAAGATGAGTTTCCAAGAAATCCAAATTTCAAGGAAGATGCTTCAACTGTGACAAAATGGGTCACAAGTATCCTGAGTGCAGACTGCCGAAGAAGAAAAAGAATCAAGAGGCTAATGTGATGGAAAACATGACTCAAGATGTTTCAGACATTAACCTTTTGGTTTCTGAGGTGAATCTAGTGAGTTCTAACCCAAGAGAGTGGTGGATTGACATCGGTGCCACTTGCCACTCGACATGTGTGCTCGGATAAGAGCATGTTTTCTTCATTTGAGCCTACTGGTAATTGGGAAAAATTATACGTGGGAAATTCAGCAACATCTGAGATTGAAGGTCAAGGCAAGGTGATTCTGAAGATGACCTCTGGGAAAGAGTTGACTTTGAACAACATTCTGTATGTACCATAAATACGGAAGAATCTTGTGTCTGGATCACTTCTGAACAAGCACGGATTCCGATGGTGTTTGAGTCTGATAAAGTAGTTTTAACTAAAAATGAGATGTATGTGGGAAAATGGTATGTAACTGATGGCTCTTTAAGCTCAATGTAATGGTTGTTAAACAAAGAGTATCAATAAAGCTAGTTCTTATGCTTATATTGTTGAGTACTCTAATCTATGGCATGGTAGATTAGGACATGTTAATTTTAATTCATTACGGAAATTAATTAACATGAACCACATTCCCAATTTTAAAATTGATAACAAACATAAGTGTGATACTTGTGATGAGGCAAAACTGACTAGATCATCTTTTCATAGTATTGAAAGAAACTATGAACCATTTGATCTAATACATACCGATGTATGTGATTTTAATTCAATACAATCAAGAGGTGGTAATAAATATTTTATTACCTTTATTGATGATTGCACGAGATTTTGCTATGTGTATTTGATGAAAAGTAAGGACGAAGCTATAGAGAAATTTATTCTCTATAAGAATGAAGTTGAGAACCAACTGAATAAAAGAATTAAGGAGTTAAGAAGTGATCGTGGTGGTGAGTATGTTTTTCCTTTTGAATCACTTTGTGAACAAAATGGAATCATACATCAAACCACAGCTCCTTATTCACCTCAATCCAATGGGATTGAAGAGCGTAAGAATCGTACCTTGAAAGAGATGATGAACGCTATGTTAATCAGCTCTGGCTTACCTCAGAATATGTAGGGAGAAGCTGTTTTATCAGCTAATTACCTTTTAAATAAGGTACCACGGAAAGAAGCAGGAAAAACTTCTTATGAAATGTGGAAATGAAGAGTACCTTCCTATAAATTTCTTCGAGTGTGGGGGTGTCTTGCCAAGGTAGTTATTCCTCCACCTAAAAAGGTGAAGATATGACCAAAAACTGTTGATTGCATTTTCATAGGATATGTACTAACAGTAATGCTTATCGATTTCTTGTGCATGAGTCTAATATACCAATATTCACAAGAATACGATAATGGAGTCGAGAAATGCATCCTTTTTCGAATATGTTTTTCCTTGTAAAACTAATTCGAATTCAAATGTGCACAAACGGGCACATGAGACTATAATTAAAGATAGTGACCGAGAACAAATAAATGTTCCAGAGGATCAATAAGTTGTTGAACTTGAACCAAGACGTAGCAAAAGAGCTAGAACCGAAAAATCATTTTGTCCGGATTTTCTGACATTTTTGCTAGAAAATGATCCTCAAAGCTATAACGAAGCTGTAAGGTCAGCTGATGGTGCTTTGTGGAAGATGCCATCAATAGTGAAATTGAATCCATCTTACAAAATCACACCTGGGAGTTAGTGGATCTTCCTCCAGGATGTAAACCTTTAGGGTCCAAGTGGATTTTCAAAAAAAAATAAAGGCGGATGGATCAATTGACAAGTACAAATCAAGACTTGTAATTAAAGGTTACAGACAACGTGAAGATCTTGATTACTTTGATACTTATTCTCCTGTAACGAGAATAAATTCCATAAGGATGATAATAGCGATTGCAGCTTTGCGCAATCTTGAGGTACATCAGATGGATGTGTGAAAACAGCCTTTCTAAATGGAGATTTAGATGAAGAAATTTACATGGAACAACCTGAAGGCTTTATTGCTCCAGGACAAGAAAAGAAAGTTTGTAAGTTGGTTAAACCCTTGTATGGATTAAAACAAGCTCCGAAACAGTGGCATAAAAAGTTTGATGACACCATGTTAGCAAATGGTTTCAAAATCAATGAGTGTGATAAATGCATTTATGTCAGAGAAACAGAAGTTGGCTATGTCATTTTATGTCTCTACGTTGATGACATATTGATTGTCGGGAGTAATGTTAAAATGGTGAAATCTACCAAGAATATGCTGAAATCCAAGTTTGACATGAAAGACATGGGTTTAGCAGATGTCATTCTGGGAATAAAGATCTCGAGAAGTCCTGATGGACTTATTCTTGATCAGTCGCACTATGTGGACAAGATTCTAGTAAATTTAACAATGATGATTCTGCTGTGGCTAGAACTCCTTTAGATGTGAGTCTACACCTATCAAAGAATATGGGACATGGTATATCTCAAGTAGAATACTCTAGAGTGATCGGGAGTTTGATGTATCTATCGATTTGTACAAGCCGGATATAGTCTGTACATTAAACAAGCTCAGCAGATATACGAGTAATCCAGGGGTTGATCACTGAAAAACAATAGTGAGAGTACTTAGGTACTTACGTTTTACTCGTAATTATGGGTTGCACTATCATAGATATCCAACTGTAGTCGAAGGATACAGTGATGCTAATTGGATATCTGACATGAAAGACTCAAAGTCTACCAGTGGCTATGTGTTTACACTAGCAGGTGCAGCTATATCATGGAAATCCTTCAAACAGACTGTGATAGCCAGATCTACAATGGAATCGGAATTCATTGCATTAGACAAGTGTGCTGAAGAAGCAGAATGGCTTCGAAATTTTCTAGAGGATATTCCAAGTTGGCCTAAGCCAGTGCCATCAATTTTCATTCATTGCGATAGTCAATCTGCAATTGGAAGGGCACATAACAATATGTATAATGGTAAGTCTAGACATATTCTTCGTAGATACAATACCGTTAGACAATTACTCTCTACTGGAGTTATTTTGATTGACTATGTAAAGTCAAAGGATAACATTGCGGATCCGCTAACCAAAGGGTTAAATAGAGAGTTGGTTGTGAAATCATCGAGGGGAATGGGACTAAACCCCATTAGATAAATGTTTATTACGAAGGAAAACCCAACCTTGTTGACTGGAGATCCCAAGATCTAGGTTCAATGGGACAACCTACTCGTAAAAGATATAATTGGTTCACTGTGGGGGGTTACCCTCTAGTTCATTCCTATGGTGAAATGAAACAGTGATGCTCGTATGGATTGAGGTTAAGCAAAGGCTTTTAATGATTCTTATGCGTCGGGAATACCGAGCAGAGTATTACGAGATGCTCTTAAATAAGAAATCACATATGTGAGAGAGAAGTGGGGCCGCTTCAAAGGGAATTGTATGGGGCTCAATTCTTAGAAACTCTTGCAGAACCACATTGATGTTCATGGCCAAAATGAGCATAATAATCAGAACTCAGATGTGTTAGGTTAAATATCTGTGTGATATATATTCTCCATTTACATGAACGGCAGTACAGTTCAATGACATCGCGTCCACTGTCAGCCAGTAAATGAGATATATTTTCACAAGGGAAGGTTCAAAGGCCGAGGCCTACCTATCATATGCAGGTGTTGAACCGTTGAACTCTTCTAGGTCAAAACAAAATGTTTTATAAAATAATGTTATTCGACTTTTTTCGCCAATTTCATTCATGTGGGGGATTGTTGGAAAAAATGCTTATGAGTAAGCATTTTGAGGCTCAATTTTAAGTATGGTCCACTTCGTGTTAGTGGTTGTTATTGAATGATTCAGATACTCCTCCGTGAGTACTTCGAAATGGTATATTCATATGCTTAAAATGATTTTGGGTGAATGAGAAATTGTTGCTCAAAGTTCACCCATTGGTATTAGAAAATAAAGAGAAGTTAGCTTGTCCCATATGGGAAAGCTATATAGAGAGGAAATTATGCTATATATGATTGTTCATTAGTATATGGGTAAGAGTTATACGGATAGAGGCTCTCTCTACGTGCGCGGGGGGGTGCAAATCAAATCTGAATCAAGCTTGGCTCGTGTGCACCCGCATGTCCTGCGTACACGAATGCCGGACCAAAATGTGTGGGCCCGACCCAGCCAATTTTTGGATGTCTCTTTATTTTTTTTTCCAAACCTTTTGAATTTCCATAACAACTAATTTAATTAGTTTGATGGTTACAACAAGTGAAAAACCTCTCATTGATGAGATGTAATTGGCATGTTAATTTCTTTTAATAGGGTAGTGTTTTCGTTTTTGTGTGACACACAAAACACACAAGAGGAAAAACTAAAATTTCGAAAATCTTTTTGGAGAGTTCAAAACACTTTGTGGTTCGTTAGAAACAGGATTGGTGGTGCCCATACTTGTTTGTTTCCGTTGCATCCTGGGAAACAAGCGCCTCAAGTTCTATTGCATCTTCGGTGGGGGGCGAATTTGTTTTAAGAAGATTGTTGCCCGCTTCAACAAGCCTCGGAATTCTTCGTTACTTTACTGTTCATGTCGATGATTCGTGCTATACTAGTGTCACTGATTCACTGCCTACGATTGTTATTTTTGTACTGTTGTTAATTGTAACATCGTTGTTTATTTTCTATTCGGTTTACTGTTTGTTCAAAGTCAGTTGTAAGAATACAGTAAACAAATAAGTTGTAATACCTTCTTCACAGTTGCCTTGCAAGCTTGCTTAGACATAAGATACATAAGATTTTCAAGTTTCGGCTCTAATAATAAGTAAATCGATTAGATTGCTGCTCGGAAGCTTATTAGCTTAGTCACGAAGTTCATTTAAAAATGGAATAGACAATGTTCCGTCAAATTAATCCTCTTTATAGGTCACTTTTCTTTATTTTATAAAGTTTATCAAAAAAAATCTCATCGATACTTATTCTTTGTAGATCGCCTGGCAGTCATACCCACTGCCCGCTTCGCAATAACCATCAGCTTTTCGATTCGCTGTGAGTGGATATTTATGTTTTTTGTTTTTATGATACTTTCGATTTAATGTTTTTAATGATACTTTTGTTCTATGACTTTCTAAATGTTTTTGAGAAAATGATTTACATACATGTTTTATATGTTTTATTGGATGTGATCTGATGTGTGATTCGCCACGGTGTTTGTATGTCGTTTTTATGGATTTTTAACCCTCCGTGATGTCTGTTTTGGGGTCCAGACCATCAGAAAATGGCCGACCCATTATCCTCTGTCGATATGATCATGTTTGGACATTACCTAATCTTTGCGCGCGACTCGAGTAATGGACACCATATGGAAAAAAATTTGAGCTTAATTCTTCAGATTTTGTTATATATATATTTGTTTTGATTTGTTTTCTTTGATATTCACTGAGTCCCCGAGACTTACTTCCCACAGCTTCTGAGTGTGTTTTGCATGATCCTCCATAACTTTCTTTCAGACTTTCTTTGGATTTTGTGTGGAGACTTCGGCTCGGATGCTGGATATTATGTGTTTGCAAGTCTCCCAGGGGTCCTATTTGTATTGTAAATGGATTAGTTTGGGTTTTTTTTTTTTTTTTTTTTTTTTTTTGTATATTTTGTGTCTTGAGCACATATAGCTCACTTGTATATGTAGTAAGGAGTTATGCATTGTATGGATTTGTGGATATATATTTATTATAATATGATGTGGGCACAAAGTCCTTTTTAAGCATATAGGATAGGAATATTCGCATTAGCGTTACGCCAATCTCTCGTCGGTAACACTCCGATCTTCTCGGGGTGTTACATCATGGAAGACCAAAGTTGACATGAAGATCTAAATTTTACTGAGTTTAATGAAACAATAATTTCAGATATAATATAGCATCAAAAAATCCATATAATTGACCCCACCTAAATCTAATGAGAAAATGCTTTCATTTCAGGATCCACACTGAAGATACAACTTGTGATGAACAGAAATTAACATGAATCATTCAAAGTAAATATACGAAGATGTGTAATATTCATCCCAGCTAAAAAAAATATACATTGTTATGGGTAGTGACAAAACTCATGGCCCAAAAATAAAATAAAAAACTATTAAACAGTTAAAGATAAATACAATTGCTCAGGATTATGGTAACTATGTATATAGCAACTGTTCTGCAACTATGAACCTTGACTGATAACTGCACATATATGACCTTATTTCTTTTTAAGAGACTTAAGAGATGTCATACGACTCATACCACACAAGCTGGAGCACTGAAGTTGGGGAATACTATGAATGAGATTGATAAAGGAGCGATGTATATCGGAGAATTCACATCAACACTGACAGGATCTAATTTTGGGATGTCATTTTCTTCAGTCAGCTGTAGCGGAATCCCATTTAGAACCATTGTCTGGCTTTGGAGGTACCCATCTTTCGGAGTTAAATGGTATTCCTCTCTGGATAAATGTTCGTCTGATGCTTTGCCTCCAACCCAAGAAACTGCTCTCTTGAGATTATGCGAGAAAGAGCTTTCTCTGTTAATGTCTTTTCCTTTCACAGTAAACTTCATATTCATACTGTTGTGAACACTGATAACATAATCAGTTTGATTGTGTAAATTGATTAGTAGTAATGTTATTCCCTCCTGTTAACAAAAAAAAAAAAACAAAAAAAAAAAAATATATGTCAAGAAGCTGTAAAATAAGATCAATGTATAAGATAATGTTTCCAAAACTGAATAAGAAAAAACCCTCAATAGCAAAAGAGCACACCAATAGTTCGAATCTAATGAATTTCGGTCTCTAGGATAATGTCAACGCCAAAATTTGAGCCAGAAGAATTGTTAAATGGCCAATAAGCAGTTGAAGTGTTTGTGGATTTTGTGATAGACCTCAGTCTTGAAATATGAACTATCACAGTTTCCCTAAAAGTCTTGATTCCTGGCCAATGGACTCGTAGCCCACTGGTAACTAATGTCCCTCAACTTGTTGAGGGAAATGAGTTCGAGCCCTCCAGCAGTAGTGGAAGCTCAATTATCTTCCTCTATCGCATCCAATGTGGGAGTAGATTGTAAATTTCTTCCAGAATATTTGTGGGCACAGATTGTGGAATTTAGTTTCTGTAGATTTCTGTTGAATGTGTTACAAATGTATGTATATCGACTCCTAGTAGACATATTAAAAAAAAAAAAATCTCGATTCCCACATTATATTTTGCCCCAAGGAAAAATGCTGGAGTGAAGTCAAAATAAAGAAGACACTTACCCTCCCTTTTGAACAATGGGCATAAGAGCGTAGAAATGAAGACCCATCAGTAGCAACAGATAGAACACCTTTGCCCATTAACCGATGCCACAGAAGTGCACTGTAGTAACCATATATTCAACAAAAGGATGAAATCTGGATTAGACAAGTCTTCCCAAACATAACGCATAAACTACTGTAATTGGGGCTGGTGGAGGGTTAATGTTCTTGCCTGTAATAATCAGGGCGGGGAACGAATGTGGTTGTGTTGAGGAGACCGTAGTTCCCACCAATTAAGGTCTGCCTGCAATACACTTTAGTATTGTACTTGGATGACATTCCAAGCTGATCCAAGTACCTGAAGACAGTTAATAGAACAATGTTTGGATTGATATAAACCTGCTTAAATGGATAAACTGGAATGAAGATAAACAAAAAAAAATGCTAATAGGTAAATCAATACTACCAAAAGCTGTTCACAAATGTGTTAGATACGTGACGACCTCCACTGTTATATGCCCCTCCAGATTCTCCAACCCATGCAGAAGCCCAAGGTCCGTGCTTTTCAATGGTTTGTTTAAGATTGCTAAATGTTTCTGATACTCTGTTCAAGTGCTGGGGATTCAGTATCTTATTCATAAGATTGGGATCGACACCTGAAACAGACAGACGACTGACTTCAATCACAATGGACAAAGAGCGATTAGTAGCAGAGAATGTGAGAGCATCTTTGCATCAGGATTCAGAACACATCTTGTGAAAGCTTATCTACCTCAACTAAATTTCATGTATGTCCAGGTATAGGTAAGAAATGAATTTAATCATTAGGGGAAAAAAACACTTGTAATTTTGTTTTGCTAAAGCAGGTAGTGAATTATGTTCATTGTCCAATAGTAATCTAAGGTTCATTTATAAGGAAATAATTCGTTTATCAACTCAATAGTGGATATTGGGGCAATCTAATGATCATGGCAGCTTATAAAACTTGCTCAGTTCTTTTCCTTTTAGTGATGAATGATTTCATTGCAAGGAAGACTATAGAATAACCTCACCATATGGAAATAATGAGTTGAGTAGTTTTCACACTCATAAAATAAGCTTTCTTGCATATTTAATTCCTTTTAACATCCCAGAAAATGACAGAGATAAAACTTTTTGTATCATTGTTAGTACCTTATTTTATATGCATGTTAGAAATAAAAATAAATCACTACCACACTAACTGACCTGGACCCAAATTGTATATATGATGAGTCAAGCCATTGACTACATTAGAACCTGAGGCCTGGAGTAATTTAGCATACCACTCCTGGTCAAAAAATCCTCCAGGTGCCAAAATTGTTGGCTTTGAGGACGAGTTTTTGTATAAATCATTGATGATATTCTTAAGGTTGATCAAATCTTTCCCATATAGTTCAGCATCAACACTTGCACCAATGGAACTTCTTCCACTCAACTCGTTACCTAAAATGAAAGAAAGAATAGAAATGAGGCAAGGTAGAAAAGATGGAAAAAAAGTCCCAAGTGATTGGCGTAAACTCTAATGTTCTATTTACCATATTCCCATGAATCTATTTGGTATCCCTTAGAGATAGTATACTTTATAAAATCACGAGCATTGGTAGAATCCCAAGCTCCTTCCCAAGCATTGTGCTTAATGTGGTGCCTCCCATGGAGCGCATTCAAGCCAAAGGTTACTATAGCCCTGCAAATGAAGATTAAGTGACAATCACTACAGAAGTACTGTGGTACAAACTTGAAAATCCACTGTAACCCTCAAAAACAAAATTGGGATATTATGGGGGAAGAAAAGAAATAAAAAATACAATCCAAATGATAAAATTCTTAGGGAAAAACTTTAAAACAGAATCAAATATCTGATAAGATAAGAAATGTGAACAACAGTGGGCATTCACCGTCCAACCCAGCACCACTAGATGGCTTGAAAGAAGGGCTTTAAATAAGAAGAGGTGAGAAGTTAGTTTGAATGAAATAAATCACTTGTGGTTGAGGGCGAAAGCTTTTTAAATATCATCATTTTAAGAAATTATCCATACGTATTAGAATCAGTTACAATTTGAGATTAACAAAATGAACTTTACTGTAACTTAACAGGAGTCCTCTTTTATTCAAAAAGAAATAAAAAAAAAATTACAGGATTCTGTTAGGACCCAAGAGGCAAAATAGGAAATAGGGAAGGGTAGATAGGTCACTTTAGTTATTGAGGGTTTATATATAAATTAGGATGTTTGTTTCATTTGGGATTATGCTATCATTTGGTTAAATTTGGAATTGGGAATGGGGAGGGGAAACCCTAGGGAGGTTGCCAACACCTCAAGTTGAGCAAGGGCTGGTGGAATTGTTTCACCTTCAACTATTTTGTATTTCAGTTTAGTTTTATCAATTAAAATACTACTTTATCTTCTGTTTTTGGTGTAATTTGTTGTGTGTTTGCTTTGAGAATTTGGGGTTCCATCAATTGGTATCAGAGCATTACGCTCCTTGGCCTGTATCGTGGGATCGTAGATCTAAGAAGAAGAAGAAGATTGTTGTGTGATTGCAGAACTGTTGAAAAAAAAAAAAAAAAATCAAGAAACCCTAACCCTAACACTGCCGCCACCCACCACCACCACCACAGCCAATTTCCTCCGTCGTCAAGCACACCAAAGCATCCCTTCACGCCGGCGACCAAAACCCCTCCACTTCCGTCACCAAAAGCCGCCGCCAGCCGCCGCGACGAGCAGCGTCTTCGCGTTTCGCCGCCGCCTCTCAGCCTGTTTTCGCCGTCGACGATCACCACCAGTAGACTCAGACCGAGCCGGCGACTTCAGCCAGTGTCTCCTCACCGTCGATCGACGACGTAATCACCGGAATCTGCCACCACTGTACGCGCCTCCTCTTCACGTCGATATGCCTTCTACGGAGGGAATCTGAAGCTGCCACCACCACCAACGTGCTCAGCACGGTCTACTCTCTCAGATCCGACCACCCTTTGGCATTTCCGACCACCGGCAGGTTATTTACAATTTGCCCCCTGAAGTTTCTGTTTTTTGCGATTTGGCCCAGAAACTTTCAATTTCTTCATTTTAGCCCCTGGTACTGTTGTCTGTTTCATTTCAACTTTCGGCCTACTGTTTTGTTAAAAAAAAAAAAGGAAAGAAGAAACAGAAAAAAAAAAAAAAAAAAAAAAGAGAATGTTGGGAGTTCGTACGAATTGGATAACATACGGCAAGATGGTTCTCTCTGTGACTATATTGACAGGTTCGATTGTGTGGTGGAATCAATGTCTTACATATCCGAGTACCATTTACCGGGCATTTTCATTAATGAATTGCGGTATGAGTTGCAATCTGAGGTTCGAGATGGTTTACAGTACTTGAGGGTGATTGATCTTGAAGGGGTCAAAAAAATAGCCCTAAAGGCGGAAGAGAAACTAGCGGAATTGGACAGATTGGCGGAATTCAGAAAACAGAGAAGGATCAATTCACGTAAGCCTGAAAGATCTCGAGCCGTTAAGGGATTCGTGTACCAGTTAGATGTGAGAAGTTTGGATAGAGTTGAGGAAGATCCTTGGAAAAAGTTTGACTCAATGTTAGAGAAGATGCTGAAGATGATAAAAGGATCAGATGCCACCACCTCACTTCAAGAGGCAAGTATTGGCCTACCACCGCTTGTGGAGAACATTGGGAAAAAATCTGAGAACCTTCCAAACGGTCGATCGGGAAAATTCAAGCAACTTCCTACGGTTGACTTTCAGTTTCGACGTGATAAGGGGATTTGTTTTAGATGTGATGAGCGATTCCATCCGAGGCATGTATGTCAAACTAAGTCGGTTGATTATGTTGATGACGGGGATTTTGTCCCCATGGATGAGAGTGAAGCAAGTAATAAAGATGAATGTAATGAGGTGAAGGGTGAAGAACTTGAAGTAGTGGAGTCTGTAGCCGTTGAGGAGGAGGATCGCGCTCCTAAGGCGACAGAATTGTTAGAGAAACAAGAGCATGCTAAAGGGGAAAGACCATTGCAACTTTGGGAATTGTTGGAGAAAGACAATGAACCGGAACCGTTTGTTATTCATCAGGAGAAGAAATTGGAGGTGTCAGTTGTGCAATTTTTCGGTTTTGTTGGTGGATTTGCTGTCTTCGGATTGGTTCTGCAAAGGATTATTATGCACTCTTATCAATTGGCTGAATTCTTTGGGTATCTGGAGGAAGCTTGGGACTTCATCAGAACAATGCCGTTCAAGCCTGGGATATCCTTTGAGGCGATAGTCATATCCGCGCTCCCACGTTGAGGACAACGTGTTTTTCAAAGGAGGGAGTAATGTTAGGACCCAAGAGGCAAAATAGGAAATAGGGAAGGGTAGATAGGTCACTTTAGTTATTTAGGGTTTATATATAAATTAGGATGTTTGTTTCATTTGGGATTATGCTATCATTTGGTTAAATTTGGAATTGGGAATGGGGAGGGGAAACCCTAGGGAGGTTGCCAACACCTCAAGTTGAGCAAGGGCTGGTGGAATTGTTTCACCTTCAACTATTTTGTATTTCAGTTTAGTTTTATCAATTAAAATACTACTTTATCTTCTGTTTTTGGTGTAATTTGTTGTGTGTTTGCTTAACGTCCCCCTGGATTGCTGTTCCATGACAAGTAAGAAGGATCTCCAAGTCGCCTTGGTTTGACCAGATATACTATAGTGAAAGACACAGCCAAAAAGAAGCACAAGCCGCCAACAGTGAGATAAGCAATGCCGAGGAAGTCATTCTTTCCACCGAGCCAGCTAGTGGTTGACAGAACAAGCCTCTTCTTGCCACTGAAACTGTATGTGTTGTAGTTGTTTTCCAATATCACATCTATACTATCGTTCTCATCAAGATCCACCTCTATTTTCCCATACAACTTCCTAAAAGTGGGCAGAGCTGCTGTCCGCATCCAAACTATAAGGTCCTCCTGCTCACTCAACGGTATGGATTGGTTGAGATGTGCACCACCTATTAGAGTTCCGTTCTGGAAGTTTTTAGGAAAAACATCTTTGCCAAACTTGTGTTCCCTGTCACTCTTCCATGCAATATCCTTCTTGTTCACTGTCAGCTGTGAATTGTTTCGGGAAAAACTGTATGTATCGTTGAACAAACTCCAAGCAATAAGGCCACAAGGCACAATGGGCTTCCCGTCTGAGGTGGTAGCTTCGGGCTTACACTCAGATGTTTCACTCGCACTATCTCGATCTTTTAATTGCTTATCACTTCGGCTCTTAACATATCTGCGATGATTCTGGTAGAAATTGTCAAGTTGATAGTACACGTAGATAGGCTGCTTCATATGCTTTGTCACATTAAATTTTCTGGTGCATGTTTTATCTGAAGAGCTTTGTATAAATGCCACCTTATTAGTCTTATTAGTCCTATTAGGTGGATTCCTCTTCCACCTGTTATGTTAGAACAAACCAGATATATTTGATCATTAAACTCCATCGAGATTACTGGACTATGTAAACCACCTTGGTACATGAACATCAGAGATTTACTTTCAAACAAGACAAAATGGCATTTGATGATTAGACAAAATGGCAGAAACTTACCTTGTTCTATTAAAGAACTGGTTCAGCTCATCCCACTTATGCATGTGCAAACACCCCTTTGAAAATCCAAACAAGCCATCTTTCATCTTTCTAAATGGATGGCATGGAGCCTTCAGATCTCCAACATCATACAACACTTGGTCTTGCAATGAACCTCCAATCCTTATCCTCAAGCGATTGAAAGCTATCATACCACCAGTGTTCAAAAGGTCATAAAAAATTATCACATCTGAGTATATTGCTAAGATGATAATCACATATAACAAAGATTGTCATCAAACTTTAATTATACTAGATTATCATGAGAACAGCCGTTTTCCCAAATGACACAACTATACCTTGGATTGCTTTGGCGAATAAAGGATGAGACAAGTCCTGAAAAATACCAAATTGCATTGAACTATTAAAACGGAAGAAGCTATATATATATATATATTAAAGAGGTATGATTTTCCAAAGCCTCACCAAATTTATCACAGATGCATTCCCCCAAGGACATTGATTGTAGTTACATTTATCATGAGGCCACCAATCCACAGTAGCACATACAAAATTTTCATCATTCGTAGCAACTGTTTTAGTCCCATCCACTAAAATTGTAGTACGTGTAACATCTTGAGCCAATATCGCAGGGAGAGAAGAAATCAGATAGATAAACAAGGAGACTAAGATTCCCATTGATAAGAAGAATGAGCTGCAATCAAATAAAAAGTTAAATTAATGCAGTTGTTGAAATGCTCTGTCGCAATCCATATATCTCAACGAAGAATGATGATACAAATCATTTCTGGAAAAATCAAGATGGAAAAAAGGGCATAAGTTTGCTGATTGCAACATCCATTCATCCCACAACTACACAATTTATGTTTCACTCATTCAGCTTATTAACAACATAAAAAAAAAATTAAAAAAAAAATCCAAAAGACAGCAACAAGTTTAAATCATTAACAGCATCTCAAAACCTTTATAGAGAAAAGATTTCATTATATAGGCTAGAAACTTAAAGCAGATATGGATACAGGTCTGTATTCAATTATATAGACACTATAATATACTGGAAATAATTTTTCTTCAATAGTTACAGTAACTGCTTGTTAAAAAGAATGAGAACTCTCCTGAAAATAGCTTAAGCTCAGGTTTTGAAGGAAAACCCACATTCATTGAAATAAGAACCAAAAATTGAATCAGACTTCAAACTTTGTAAAACCAATTTAAAGAGCAAAAGGTGATTTCTTTGAGAATGATGCAATTACCAGAATAGAATGCATTGTAGCGAAGCAATATTGTGACAACTGGGTAGATTCAAAACTTGAAAATATCAAAACTTGATCTAAAGATAGACATTAAAAAAAAAAAACTTGAATATATCAGACCTTGATCTCAAGATTGATATATAGCATTGACAGACCAAAAAAAAAACTTAAAGAGACAACTTGGTTGGTTCTTCAAACTCATAACCCGTGTGTTACAAAGGTCATGTCCTTTGCAAAATATAGAGTTTAACGAGTCAGTCAAGTGCATAGATCAAGTAAATGTAATCCCAAAATATACAAGAACACAAAATTGCAAGAAAGCAAGGCTGTAAGGTCAAATACACACAATTACAATTAGATAAGGAAGGAATAAGGCAGGCAGCTCATGAAGAAGCTCTTACAACAGTGCAATAAAGAGAGGCTGTAATGTCAAAATACACACAATAACAATTAGCTGAATATGGAATAAGGCAGGCAGCTCATGAAGAAGCTCTCTTATGTTCTATCTAATCCATTTGTAAAACATGAAAACTGATCCAATGTTGAGAATTAACTAAAAGCCACACAAACTCAATACAAGAAAATCAAAAAGGAAATTATAAACAAACCTCAAAATGCAAAATTTGACAACTTCATGCTAAAAATACATGAAGCTCAATGCTAAAAGAAGCTATTACCAGCCAAATCTAAAGATGCCGACAAAGATTTTGACAAAAATAACACCAACCCAGATGAGAACTAACCTCAAACACCAAGAAGATCCAGCATGAACAGGAGTGAAGCTCAATCCAACACGAAGTTTTCTGAAGTAAAGCAAACCAATAATGTGGGCTCTTTAGCCAGAACTGGAACTTTGTCTATCCTTATCTTTGTTTTGAAGGCACTTGTGTGGCTATCAATGAAAAGACAGCCATGTTAGTTGAAATGGGTCTGTCTTAGATTTGTCGGTTTTGGCTTAAAGGTCACCTAAACTTGGCTACTAATCTAATCAAACCTCAAGCGTCAGCATAACTTTTAGTGCAGGATTAGTTGTATACAGCAGTTAAAAGTATCAGTTTTTCATAAAGTTTCAAATAAAATATTCATTCACTTAAGTGGGGCACATTGCAGTTTTAAAATTTTCACCGTAGTGCCACAAGATTCTTCTTATATCAGAAAATGATCCAACTCCTGAATAATACATAATAATATTTGTGACCAAAATTTATGTCTTAACTTTGTTCATGTTCTTTAAATGCTTTTGCTCTTACTGAGATTCCACGCTGGCTTTGCAGAGTTGAAAATAAGCATAAATCCGAAATCGTAATAAAAAAAAATTTATTAAAATTTAGGAATCGTACTCGCCTTTTTGAATTATGTCTTAATTTTGTTCATGTTCTTTAAATGCTTTTGCTTTTGCTGAGATTCCAAGCTGGCTTTATCCTTGAGTTATGCCTTCCCCAGATATTTGTTTACCTTGTTTTATTTTTTTTGTTTTGAGGTGAACTTCCATCATTTCATTATTTGGGAATGTACATTTGGATTTAGACCATTTAATAAATAAATGATACATATTGTTGTTATTTTTCTCTTCTATTTTTATTAATAATTCTCAAAATACGTCAAATATATGTCATTTGTTGATTGAATGATCTTATTAGGATAATTTTTTATAAATTTTTCTCTTGGATTTACGATGTTATTTGTCCATTTTGAGAAGATTTAGAATCCTATCATCCCTGTACAATTTTATCCTCATAAAAAATCTTACCCACATGAATAGTTGTTGGACATATATCCTCATAAAAATTTTCACATATATAATTTCTTAAGCCTCACCATTACTAGTTAGAGCCTAATGGGGTAGATTTAGAAAATAAAATAAATAAATAAATGTAGCAGCAATTTCTACATGTCCCGTGACTTATTTCACGTTCTTTGCCAGTCAAATACTTTATTGAATTTTTTACTCATATGGGGAGATTTTATTTTGTTTTGTAGTTTTATAATGTCATCTCAGACACCGATTTTACCTGCTTTGGACTTTTTATCAATCAGCTTCGTCTCCCACGCTGGCTAGACTGAAAAAAATGGCAAAAAAAGAGAGAGAGATAAGCTTATTGGAAAAAGACGGACGAGGATGACATAATATGTCCGTTTATTAATAGTCTGATGTATATAAATTAATTTCGGAATTAATCAATAATAATAGAGATAAAAAAATTAATGATTAATATATATGATATGAATCTGTTCCTTATAAGTTTCTCTCAATTTATTGGGGCGCTTTATAAACTCGGATTCATTCAACTTTTATCTTATTTGAGGAAAGTGATATTTAAAGACAACATAAGATTTTTCATTCCGAATAAAAATTAAGGTTACGATTTGTTATAATTTTCTTTTTTTGGGTTCAATTATGAATCTCAATTAGAAATCTTGAATCTTGATTGAGATTTTAGATTTCAAATAGTTCGATCAGAGATTCCGAACAATTTTTTATCCCGAATTCATAATCAAGAAAGATTAGAATTGATAAATTCAAACTCATCTCAACCTATTGTCATGAATATTCTCTCTAATTGTCAATTGTCACAACTAATCATTTTTTGCCTTTTATTATGTGCTCATCAAATCATCTCTATAAGTTTAATATACATCGAATTTATGTTCTATGCCAATTTAATATTTTATGTGTACCAATCTAGTTTGAAATTTGAAATCAACCATAGGAATTATTATAAGATAAATATCAAGTTCGTTCGTTGTCAATGTCACCCCCACTTCCCATTATAAATTCAGATTCTCTGTTATGCCTCAAATTTTCATTATAAATTGATTAAATTCTATTTTATTATTTTTATACAACAGAAACTTTTATAGAAACGATAACGAATAATAATTATGCTCCAACTCTATTCTGATTATAAATATAAAATAGTTATAAAATCCAAATCAATGGATTTTTTTTTTTTTTTGAACATCAAATTTGATCCCTTTCGACCCATCAAAATTATTTAGATTAAAAAAAACTATGATTTAGGTGAATTAAATTGGAATTAGTTAAAGTCGCATGTGGGATTTATGGTTAAACCAATGTTGAATTATTGGGGATATAAAATAAAGAGAAAATAATACTTAACTATTATACATATTATCATAATGATATTTTAATTTCTACAATTTTAGAAATATAAACTTTAATTCCTGTAATTTTTTTTTTAAAAAAAGATAAGTTTTATTCCCTATTGTTAAATATTTGTTTGCTAATTGAATCATTTTTCATTTAATTCATAAATAAAGTTTTACTATCTTTTGATATTTTTTTTGTGGTATTCAAGTCATTTAATATTAATTGAATTGACAATAGACTCAAAATTAATGAAAAATATGTAAAAATATAGATTAAAACTTATATTTTTCAAATTATAAAAATTAAAATATCGTTATGACAATAAACACAATAACTAAGTGTGGTTTTCTTGATAATAAAAGTCATGTGATGGCTTCTACCAAAAGTTAGAAATCTTACACACCTTGAAACAACTCCTCAACATTAAGCTCAAGCTCCAACCAAATTTTTTTTTTTTTTTTGGTGACTTATTTTTCTCTAAGGAAATTTACAAAACTAACCAATTTCATTTATCCATTATAAAAATTGACCTCAATCTCAAAAATATTTCTAATGGCCATATAAATATTTTTTAGATCAAATTGCCCTTCCTTTCAAGTTAAGAAAAAAAAGCCTAAAAATCTTACACATCACAACCACAAAACCTTCATTAATCTCACACTTCTTTGACGAAAATATTTTCACAACATCACTCATAAAATCTTGTAAAGCTCATTTTATCAGTTGATTAATCAAATAAAATTAGTAACATTTAATTTTCGTAGTTTCTTGTAAATTTTACATTGGACAATCTGCCTGTCGCTCGGGACCCCTCGCGGACGACCATAGTATGCATGAGCACCCATTTTCTTTTGTGAACGTCAGCGTGGACACCCGCATTCGTAGGTATAAGAGGGTGACCATGCAGACGTCTATTTTCTTACAGGAGCCAGAAGTCTTAAAATGTATGTGGGCGTCCGCGGGGGCACCCATGCACCATGTCGGTGGTCAAAAGATAAATTTTCAAATTTTAAATTTTAAATTAAAAATTAAAAATTATTTATTTTATGTGATTGTATAGGTTCAATGGATTTAATTGTGTTAAATATGTGGTACGATGGATCGCGGATAACTTCAGAAAAATGGTAGAATGGATTATGATGTGGAATAACAACTGTGATTGTTGTTCCAAATGATATTACATTTGATCAGTTAATTGAAAAATTATTTGCGATAATCGGTAAAAGTTTAAATGGATACGGTGTTTCTGCGAAGACAGTTTTTAAATTCGCTTTTGATACAGATGGTCATGAAGGATTCCCCGTAAACATTACGAGCGATGAAATGGTTAAAGTTTTATTGATACTAAATTCTCAAGCGAGAAACCACAGTTTGACTCATTTTTACGTGACTATATATCCTAAAGTTTCGTTAAAATCTCATTTGGTATCGGAAAGTCAGGAGTTCGCACCAACAACCCAATCAAAAGCATTTGGTATCAGAGTGAAAATCGGTCCCCGTTATTCGCCAACATGAAATGATAATAATGGCTATATTCAATAGAATGATGAATAAATGAGTAATAGTTAAATAAACGAAGGTATTGAACTTCCACACCATTTTGTTCGAGTATGTATAAGAAAAAAGTTAACTATTAACGTATATGATAGGCCTTGAATTTATTGGTTTTACCCTACTACATTTATGTTCGCTTGGTCACAAATAATATCTCATGTCAAGGTACCTCATGGAATATTATTGAAGAAATATAGATCTTCAACCGCATTCATATGTTCTATTTGTACCCGTCTCACATCAGGACGTGCAACAAAACTTGATCAACAAAATAATATAAAGTTATCTTCAGTGCAACAGCGTTTGAGATCTCTGTGAAATTAAACTGGAGAAACTTTGTGCCTTACTTCTCGCACAGACGCCCAAAGCATCGTGCGGGCTCGGGGCTCCCACGCCACGCAGATGGCCCATATATCACGTGAGCGCCTGCACTGAAGCCCTACGTAATGCTTGGGCGTCGCCCGTGCGCCCATTAATAGCAAATATTGTCTTATGTATTTTTATAAATATTTGGTGTGCAAATATTGCCAACATCATATTAACTCAAGATCTTTATATTTAAATATCAAATCTAGTATAAAAACACTCACAACAAACACACATTTAGAATATATGTGAAATTTAAAACCATGCGAAATGGATTAGATTACTCACCAAGTTAAAATTATATTTTTTTTTTTTTGTAAATAATAACCAAATCCGCTCGCCCCACCACCATGTCGTCGCTAGAGTCCTCCTACGTCACCGGAATATTTGGTTATTGCCGGGATATTTGAGAGTTTGAGATATTAGAGTTTTAGTGAGTGAAAATGTGAGAGCGAAAGTTACGAGATATTTATAATAAAAGGTAAAATTGATAATTTATATTGAATTTGATTATTAAATATATTTTTGAAATTGTTGGTTAATTTTTATATTGGATAAATAAAATTAGTTAGTTTTGTAAATTTCCCTTTTTCTCTTTGGTGACTTTTTTTTTGGTCAGTCTTGCTTCCTAATTGACCAATTTTTTCTTGCTTTTGACAAGTCGTCTGTGTAAAAGTTTTATATTTAACTCAAATATTATTTAAGTTATGTATTCATAAAAAATACCTTAAACATTTTTGTTGTTATTCTTATAACTGTTTATTTTAATTTTTTAATGATAAAATAATATATTTTTTTGAATATAACTTATATTATTATTTTTTGTACATACCGCAGTTGAAAAATAGAATAATAAAATAAATTTTACTGAAAAGTGTACATGCGGGTTAGATTCAACCTATCCTATTTACAACCAACAAATTTACTGTCTAGAGAAAAATATTATATTATTATTTCGGTTTTATTTTACAAAAAAAATAAAAATAAAAATAAAAAATTGTTGCTTTAATTTTGTATGATGTAATTGTTGTGCCATTTTTCTTTCATTGATAAGTGTATGAAAGCGACTTGTTTAAGATACGTGATATTGTTTAATTTTGTATAATGTGAGAGATGCTTTTCCCCATCCCGACACACCCACCCCATTCTCTCTCTCATTTTCTCTCAATTTATAATAATATCCTAAGTCATTTAAATAAATGATTTTTTCTCTCTCTTTTTAAATTTAGTTATTTGATTTAAATAAATGATTTTTTTTTTTAATTTTTTTAATTTTATTTTTTAAATGGTAATGTTGATGGTGTTTTTTAAGCACTATGATATTTAAGCAGTACGACAGGGGTAAAAAGGGGAACTCTCTTGTTTAATACCGATCCGACCACATGAGTTAGGGGCCGAGCGCTTATGATCGGTAACCCGACCACTTAAGATCCGATGACCGGGTATTATCAGATCAACAGCAGCATTCTCAATTCAAAAGACTATCATGACCGACCTCATGAAGACCGACCAGATAGCGAGATATGCTCCAGAGATAAGTTATCTTATTTTTATGGAGTAAGAGGATAAGTTGTCCTACTTTCATGGGGTAAACTGATAAGTCAGTGTCCTAGTAGGATAAAGGAAGTGAATGTAGTTTTGACTAGAAATTCTTATGGGAAAATGAAATTGTTTCAACTAGGAAATTCTTGTAGGAGAAAGAATCTGATTTCTACACTATTATAAATAGGGGGTAACAAGTTGAAAGTTGGGAGATCATGGAGATTATTGAGAGCATTGAGAGATCAAGAGGAGAATGAAGATGAAGATCATTACGATCAGACTTGTAAAAAAACAAGACGAGGAGCTGAGAAGCGTGTTTGAGTAATAAAAACATCATCATTTTTGTGCCCGTGGACGTAGGTCGGACCAAGATCCGCCGAACCACGTTAAATCTCTTTGTCGATTGGCGTATTATTTGTCTTTTGCTAAGTTTGCTTTTGGTCCCCCATAACCAAACAAATTCACTATTGAGGGAGGATTGTCTCGGGAGTAATATTCTATATTGCCCTGAGACCAAAATCAGCCGTCAACAAGTAATAATACTCCTACTCCTTCAAATCAATTATTTTTTTTGCTTTAATTATTTTATTTCCTATTTTTCTTTTTTTGTTTAATTATTTAATTATTTTATTTTATTTTTGATTTAGTTCTTTTATTTTTTATCTCATTTTTTTTTATGTTTTTTCTCTTTTACTTATTTAATAGTCTTTATATACAAATTCTTTTTTTTTTTTAATAAATCTTATATATTTTGTATTTATTGTTATTTATTTTATGTTTCTTTATTTATTTATTTTTCTTTTGATTCTTTATTAACTTATTTAACACTAGTTATGTATAATAGAAAATGTTCTCTAAAATACGAACTTACTCGTTTATGTTCACATATCTTAATAATGAGACGGCAGAGCAACATACATGAGTATTATCAATCTTAAAGAAGTGGATTGTTGAAAATGGGGCATTGTTGTCATCAATGTTTGTTTCATATCGGATATGACGCTTATTAAATAAATTAATAAAGAATCAAAATAAAATTAAATAAATAAAGAAACACAGAAAAAAGAACAAATAAAAAAATATAAAATATTTATTAAATAAATAAAAGAGAATAAATATAAAGACTATAATAAATAAAAGATATAAAAAATATATGAGATAAAAAAAAATCAAAAAAAAATTAAAAAAAATAAATAAAAAATTAAAATAAGAAATAAATTAATTAGATAAAAATAGTAATTTATTTAAAGGAGCAGAGGTATTAATAAAGAATCAAAAAAATTAAATAAATAAATAAATACAAAATAAAGAACAATAAATAAAAAAAATATGTATAAAATTGATTAAACAAATAAAAGAATATGTAAAAGAGAAAAAAATAAAAAATAAAAAAATGAGATAAAAAATAAAAGAATTAAATAAAAAAATAAAAGAAAAAATATTTTAAATAGAAATAAAATAATTAAATAAAAAAAATATTAAAAAGTATATTGTCTTTTAAAAAACTAAAATAAGAAAATCAAACATATAAATCAAAAAAAGTCATTTATTTAATTCTAACAATTAAATTAAAAAAATAGAGAAAGTCATTTATATAAATGACTTAGGGTATTATTGTAAATTGAAATATAATGGGAGAGAAGGGGTGGGGATTGATCGAGTGTACACAGAGTAGGACCAGGTGGGAAAAGCAATTTACTAAAGATGTGCACATTGAGTTTTAAATTTGAAATTTTGAACATCAGCAGCAAAAAAATTAAATAAAAAAAGACGAAATCTCAATCGTCAAATGATAGAATACGTTCACAGGGACCAATCAAATATTACAGAACAGAATATATTCCCATTTTATTTTTTTTTAAAATATTAGGAAATCCTTCCCATAGACCTGGCTACGGTTCCGGTTTAGAACCGAAATCGAATCGGAACCGAACCTACGAAACCGGAACCTAAATTTTTCGGTTCGGTTAGGGTTCATCCCTGATCGAACCGAAAAGAACCGCTGGAATCGGATTGTTCAAGCGGTTTAAACCAGAACCGTTGGAACCGTTTTAATAATTTTTTTTAAATCATTACTAAATTAAAAAAAGAAAAGAAAACCGGAACAGAACCAAAACTTTTCGGTTCGGTTCCGATTCCGATTCCACATAAGTGTGGAACCACCTCTACTTCCCCATCATATATTAGGTGTCATTGGATCCCGATTTGAGTGGATAAAACTCAAGATTGTCCAATACTCTTATGGTGTGTTTACTTGAGGGTAATGAGAAGAATGAGAATCACTTCCATTAATGTTGTTTACTTCCTAAAATTGAATAAAAATGGGAATGTGAATGAGAGTGGGGCCCACAAATTTGGGAATGGGAAATGAGAATTTCATTCCCACAAACCCCATGGGAATGAGATTCTCATTCCCATTATTGATGGGAAATTACAATATTATCTATAAGTAATTAATTAATAATAATTTATAAATAATAAATAAAATGTATTAATAATTAATCAATAATTAATAAAAAAAATAATATTTACTATTTTAATAAAATAATAAAAATATATCAATATTTACTTAATTTAATACATTAATAATTAATAAAGTAATACTTAATTAATACTTAATTTATAAATAATAAATAATAATAAAATAATATTTAACTTTTAATAAAATAATAATTTAATACATTAATAATTAATTAATAAAGTAATGATTAGTTAATACTTAAATAATAAATAAAAAATATTAATCAATCATTAATAATAAAATAATATTTAATATTTTAAAAAAAGAATAATTTAACATTGAGTAATTTAATACATCAAAAATTAATAATAATTAATAAATAATAAATTAATATATAATTATAACTAAGGGTATTTTTGTAACTTCTTAACAATTCATTCCGATTACTGGATAAGGTAAACACATCAATGACAATACTGTTTCATTCTGATTCTGATTCCTATAGTTAAGTAAACAACTTATTCTGATTCCGATTTACCATTCTCATTCCAGCTCATTCCGATTCCATTTCATTCCGATTTCATCTCATTCCGATTACGAGTACGTAAACGCACCATTACAAATATTGCTTTAATAAATGAAGCATGTTCTCCTAAGTGGCAAACCAAGATTTAACTCATTGTACAATATGTTGCAAATCTATTGAGACCTATTTCAATCTCACTTTTTGACGCGGAACTCACTTGGAGGATTAGGCCAAGCAAACCCCTTGCAACGGACAGAACCCCAAGAACTGCGAATTTGATTTTGTAGGAACAAAACCCTTTCAAGGCCACAAAGAACTTGTCTTTGAGAACCCTTAAGATGATTCTTTGAGGTGTTCTGCTAACACGGAGACGCCACTAAGGTTGTCACGCCTTAGATAAGTCGATTGCATGAAATAAGGGGAATCCCTCTCTTAAGCAATTTTTGGACAAAGCGAAGCTCTCAATGAAGATGAATTTCGAAATTTGATGATTAACTTCTCAATAAGATGAATTGAGTTTAAATAGTACAATGAAAGAAACCCTAATCGGTGCCAAAACACCATAAATTGCTAACTAATGGCTATTAAATGGCCATGCCCTTAATAGACATTTAATAACAAACACAAAGTCAAAAGAAACAAAGACTTAATCAATAACAAACAAAGACTTAATAAATAACTTTGTCAAAAAAGTCTAAAGTAAAAACACAAAATCATAAAAGTCAACAAATGTGGAAAATTTTTCCAAATTTGTCTAAAGTTGTTTCTTTGCACCAAAAGTCCTCCAAATTCGTGGCTTCCATGTATAAGGCATAATGATGTGTCATAAAGTCCAATAAGTCTTGTCTTGGCCGAATATTTAGTGTCGGGCTTGAATCGGCTTGATCCGTTAAAAATGTACTCGGCTTCAGGATTGCTGGTTACTCTGGTATGACTTGGTTCAAGTGAAATAGCTTTGGACCCACTTCATTGAAGCCCTCATGTGACGCCAATATGCCCCAGATTTGTCTGTCACACTCGACCATGGCATTCTGTTCTAGCCCCGCCATTGCGTCTCTGATCTTCTTAGCTCTTTGGCGTGTGATTGGACCTGTTGGCAATTGCAAATGATCTAATGTTCCTTGAGTTGCTGGATTCATGTCATTCTCTCCCTCTTGAAAATGATTCGACCTCGAATCTGTACCTGCATCAAAAAGAGTTAAGTCAGAAACATTAAATGTCGCAGACACATTATGCTCACCTTGTAAATCCAGCTTGTATGCATTGTCATTAATCCGTTCCAAGACTTGAAATGGACTATCCTCTCTCGGTTGTAGCTTGGATTTACGTTGTTCATGAAATCTTTCATTTCGCATATGTACCCAAACCCAATCTCCAGGTTAAAATACCACACGTTTTCTTCCCTTATTGGCATGAGAAACATATTGTTCATTCTTTCGTTGTATGTGCTCTCTTGCTTTCTCATGTATGTGTTTCACCAAATCAGCTTTTTTTTTTCCATCTAACCCTGCATGCTCATCAACAGGCAATTGTAACAAATCTAATGGAGTTCGTGGTTGAAAACCATAAACAATTTCAAATGGTGAATAAGATGTGGAAGAATGAATGCTACGATTATATGCAAATTCAACAAAAGGCAAACAATCCTCCCAAGTTTTCAAGTTCTTAGAAATAATGGTACGCAATAACTGAGTCAAAGTCCTATTAACCACTTCAATATGTCCATCAGTTTGAGGATGACAAGTAATAGAATACAAAAGTTTTGTTCCTAACTTACCCCATAAAACTTTCCAAAAGTGACTAAGGAATTTAACATCACGATCTGAAACTATACTCCGTGGAATTCCATGGAGTCGTACCACTTCTTTAAAGAATAAATCAGCAATGTTAGTGGCATCATCAATTTTATGACATGCTATAAAGTATGCCATCTTACTGAACCTATCGACCACTACAAAGATGGAATCTCTACCATGCCTAGTCCTAGGTAAACCCAATATAAAGTCCATTGATACATTTACCCACGGCTCATCAGGTATATGCAACTGTGTATACAACCTATGAGGCATAACCTTAGATTTAGCCTTTTTACAAATCAAGCATTTATCACACAAACGCTCAATATCTCTCCGCATTTTATGCCAATAAAAATGTTCATTCAATACCCCTAAGGTCTTAGAAATGCCAAAGTGCCCCATTAAACCTCCCACATGCGCTTCTCTAACTAACAACTCACGCATACTACAAACAGGAATGCATAATCTATTCTCCCTAAACAGAAACCCGTCATGTTGATAGAATTTATTAAAGGTAGACTTTTCACATGCAACATAGATGGTACTAAAGTCAGTATCATTTGCATAAAGTTTAATAAATTCAAACCCAAGCATTCTTGCACTCAATGAAGTAAGTAAAGCATACATTCGCAATAGTGCATCATCAACAATGTTTTCCTTACTTTGTTTGTAGCGAATTACGTATGGAAATGTCTCAATGAACTCCAACCATTTTGCGTGTCGTTTGTTCAACTTACCTTGGCCCTTCAAGTGCTTCAATGACTCATGATCAGTATGGATCACAAATTCTCGAGGCCACAGATAATGCTGCCAAGTCTCAAGGGCTCTCACTAGTGCATACAACTCCTTGTCATATGTGGGGTACTTCAAAACTGCTCCATTCAGCTTCTCACTAAAGTAAGCTATTGGTCGCTTTTCTTGCATAAGAACTGCTCCAATGCCTATTCCGGATGCATCACACTCAATCTCAAATGTCTTTTCAAAGTTGGGTAGCGCCAAAACTGGTGCACTGCACAACTTCATTTTAAGATCCTGGAATGTACGCTTCTGCTCTTCTCCTCATTTGAAACCAACAGTTTTCTTCACTACTTCAGTCAATGGTGCAGCAATACTACTGAAGTCTTTAACAAATATGCGGTAGAATCTTGCTAATCCATGGAAGCTTCTAACTTCTGTCACTGTCGTTGGTGTAGGCCAATCCTGGATCGCCTTCACCTTTTCCAAATCTACCTCAATGCCATATGCACTCACAACAAAGCCAAGAAAAACAATTATATCCATGCAAAATGTGCATTTGTTAGAGTTAGCATACAATTGTTCCTTTCTCAAAATATCAAGAACGTGCCTCAGATGCAGAACATGCTCATCAATTGACTTACTGTATATCAAGATGTCATCAAAGTACACCATAACAAACGTACCTATAAATGCACGCATAACATGATTCATTAATCTCATAAATGTGCTAGGTGCATTTGAAAGACTAAATGGCATAACTAACCACTCATACAGGCCATACTTAGTCTTAAAAGCAGTTTTCCACTCATCTCTTTCTCTCATGCGAATTTGATGGTATCCACTTTTTAAATCAATCTTGCTGAAAACTTTGGAACTATGCAATTCATCCAACATGTCATCTAGTCTAGAAATAAGGTGACGATACTTTACTTTTATATTGTTGATCGCTCGACAATCAACGCACATACGCCACGACCCATCTTTCTTAGGAACTAGAAGCACTGGTACCACACAGGGACTCATACTTTATCTAACATACTCTGTCTCCATCAAATCCCTCACTTGCTTATGAAGTTCCTTCGTCTCCTCCGGATTGCTTCGGTAGGCTGGTCTGTTGGGAATGACTGCGCCAGGTATGAAATCTATTTGGTGCTCAATACCTCTAATGGGTGGAAGCCCACTAGGAATGTCCTCTGTCAGTACATCACTGAATTCATGCAAAAGAGATGACATGGACACATGAAGTAAAGGGTTAGTGTTAGCAATACAAACAAAGTGTTCCTTATAGACTAACAAAAGCATAAGCTTGCTAGCCTTAAAAGCTCTCTGACCGGCGTAAACACACACGTATAACGCAAGCGCACGTATCGTTCAAGTAGTATAAAAATATCGATCCCACGAGGACTTAATTCCTACTGTTGTTATTAATTATTGAATCTATTTAATTACAAATATCTAATTAAAGGGGAGAATGGAATTGATTGCTTGATTGATTTGGTTTGATTGTAGATTTGCTAAATAAATAAATAAAAAGATAAAAGAAAATACTAAGGAAAATAAAAGATAAAAAGATATAAGGTTGTGAATTCTTTTAATATCATTTAAAAGATGAAGTGATTATTTTATGTTTGTGTAATAAATCTGTTTACTAACCTGGAACACTAAATTATGTAAAAGCCTCTTCCGATGGTCAACTACAAATACCCAGTATAACCCAATTGAACCATATTCCTATGTCAACCACATTACCTGGATTCATTAAGTCTAAGTTCCAATTATGGCTACCCCCGCCCTACAGGTATATTCCTATCCTGTAAGGAAATCTATTAAAGGGTTATCTATCCTCAAAGAAGATCGTGGGCTATTAAGTCTAAGGCTGAAACCTAAAATCCCTATGTCTAGTTCATTTTAGATTTACCATATCAATCTTATTGGTGATCAGACAATAAGAAGCTTTAAGCTTAAGACTTAATAAGTAAACTTATTAATTACCCAAACTATAAAATAATCCCTTATAAACTATTGATATTAAAAGTCATCACAACCCCTAGTTAACTAACACATAACTAGGACTAGTAAAAACATAAAAATAAAAGACATAAAATAAAAATACTGAAAAGTAAAATAAAATAAAATGTTAAGGTAAAAGGAATTAATTCTACTACTACTTATTTAGATATCTCCCATTAAAATAATATATAAACTTGTGATTATTACCAGCCATAAAGGCGGAACCAAAATAACCAGCCATAAAGGCGGAACCAAAATAACCAGCCATAAAGGCGGAATATATGTTTTATTACCCACCGACCAATCTGGCGGTATCCTGATTAAGTCCAATTTAAATAGTAAATATATTATTTTTAAGGGAGATTAATCTAAATAGCAATAGTAAAAGAATTACCTTTTTATCTTAGCGGTGAAAAGTTACCTACACATAGTAAATAGTAAAAAGTAAAAAAAATAAAAACTGTAAAAATGTAAATAGTAAAAACTGTAAGAAGTAAGAAAGTAAAATTACTATTACTATTACTATTAAAAAGTAATTAAAAATATTTACAAAACTGAAACTAAAAATATTCTAGAGAGAGAAGCTCTCAATTTTGAACTAAGAGAAGAAAGAGAAAGGTGTGCTGAAATATGAAATTTCGAGTTCTATTTATAGGCTCGGATAAGCCTCCAGCGTCGCGCCGCCCAAATTACACTAGCGTCGCGACGCTGGGTACAGTACGACACGTGTCACGTGCTGGTTGGTCGGCTCAGAATCTTATCCGATGACGTGGCACTGTTCATGACGTCATTGCTTACGTCATGATGACGTGTCAACTGTTCATGACGTCATTGCTTGCGTCATGCTGATGATGTGGAAGGCGACGTGGCGACACGTGGGGCGGTGGCCGTCGGACGAATAAGAGCTTGACACGTGGCGCGCTGTGATTGGCTGATGATGACGTGGCACGTTGACTCGGTTGACTTGCTGACGTGGCTGCTGATGTGGACGATGATGTGGCGACACGTGGCATGACACGTGAGGCGGTGGCCGTCCAAGCAATGAGATCTTGACACGTGGCACGGCGCACGTTAGCATCTCCGTTGTGATGGTGACACGTGGCAGGCGTATGTTAGCAAAGTCAAACTTTTCAACTTGTTGACCCGTTGACCACGGCGCATTTTAGCATCTCTGGTGCACGCTGGGAGTCGCGACTCCAAGGCATTGCGCGGCGCGACGCGCTGAAGACTGAAATATTCCAGTTGGTGCATTTTTGTCCGGATTTGCCCCAAATTGCCTCCAGTGCTGTCCAAACTTTATTTATCTGCAAAATAACAACAAAACACATCAAAACGTTCATAAATCTCGAGAAACAATACAAAACATTAGGTCAAATGAGTGGGAAATAGTGATATAAATACCACTCATCACACCCCCAAACCTAACATTTTGCTAGTCCTCGAGCAAAACAGAAAATAAAATAACATAATAAAATTTAACTAAGCCACTTTCGTAGGGATCACGATTGCATTTAGCGTATGCAACAAGCCTTTAAACCCCTAGGTGTCCCTAGTGGACGAGTGTAGTCTCGTGAGGGTTTACAGCAATGATACCCACAAACATTTTACAAAAGTAAAAAGTTAGTAAAACTAATGCACACAAAAGCAAAAAGACAAGAGAAAAGAGAATAAAGAAAGTTAGTGACTAATTAGGTGAAAATTCTACTCCAAGTTACTAGTTGTTTTGTTTCTTTCTAAATTACCGAATAAGTAAATTCTCCGATTATTTTTACCATTCTTCATATACACAGCTAACAAAATATTAATCAACTCATTTTTGCCCACAACAGTCATAAGTGCAGTTGATAAGAGAGTAATATTTTTGTCCTAAAGTTCTATCAGACTTCACACCTTTTTTTGTAGTAATGGAATAATTTTTTGATTTTTCTGATTTTTTCTTTGATTTTTTTTTCTATTTTTTATTTATATATAATATCTTCCGTCTATGTAGCGAGCTTTGGGTTGGTGGCTCCCAAACCAGTTGGCTTTAGGGCACCAGGTGTTAAGACACCCCTACGAACTTAATTACTCAGACTTCAGATATATATATTTTTGCAGCATCTTCGATCCATGTAACGAGCTTTGGGCCAGTGACTCCCAAACCAGTTGGTTTTAGGGCACTAGGTGTTAAAACACCCTTACAGACTTAATAACTCGGATCTCGGACGTTTTTTTTTTTTTTTTTTTTTTTTTTTTTTTTTTTTACTCCATCACTATTTAGAGATGCTTCCTCCAATTAAACTATAGCACGGAATATTACAAACTTTTCAATTTTAGCTCATGACTGTATGTTCTATGTAAGTTCATAATACCTGTCAACTGAACATATGAAGATTCATTTTAGTCAGATTTATGGAGAATTCACAAATTAAATAATTTAAAATGAAATAAACAACAATTAACTTTATTTCGAAATATATGGGTTGAGATACGTATCAGGAGTGAAAACTCCTTACTCAGCTACCTCTCACCAATTTCACCTTTTTAGTCAAAACAAAAACATAAAAATGCAAAATATTTTTGTAATTTTTGAAAATTTTTCAATTTTTTTGTATTTTTCGAAAAATTTTGGACTAAAAATAAAAACAACATACAAACTAAAAACAAGGTACTAATCAACTAAATCCCTCCCCCAAACCTAAATGAGACATTGTCCCCAATGTCTTAAACAGTAAAAGGAGAGTTAGAAGGTTGTACCTGGTTAGCTGAAATCTAAAGGAAATTAAAGGTTAAGGTCCAGATTAATTCGACGCCTCTTACCACGATCGTCCTCAGACCAATTTATTTTTGATAGGATAGGGTCAACTTGTGGTTCATAGGCTATAAGTTGGTCTATCAGATCCGGAGCAAGTCTGGCAGTGAAGAGGAGGTCTTTCATAGGTTTTGACACGAACCCATTTCTCCGAGCATCATCAAGAAACACACAAAGAAAATCATAAAATCCATCAACGTTGAGTAGTCCAATTGGTTTCTGGTGTATGTTCAGGTTCGCCCAAGATAGAACTATAAAAATTTCCTCCAATGTACCCAATCCACCTGGCAAAGCAATAAAAGCATCAGCACGGTTAATCATTTCTACCAAACGTTCAGACATACCTGATACAATCAGTTCCTCTCCGTTTGATGATCCAATAAGATTTGCCTCTGCCAAGGGTTTTGGGACGATTCCCAAAACGTGACTGCCTCCTTCCTGTACGGCTTTTGAAACGATCCCCATAAGTCCGAGATTTCCTCCGCCATATATTAGGTGCATATTTCTTGCAGCTAATACTCGACCCAATTCCCGTGCTGCTTCTATGTATTGTGGTTTAGTACCAACAGTACTACCACAAAACACACAAATGTTTTCAACTCGTCTTCTTGAAGTGGCTTCCATTTTTCTATGTATTTCTTTTTCAAATTAGGATGCCTTCAAAAGTGCAATGACGGGCTGAATTTATAGTACCTGAAAAAGGGTGAGTAATAATAGCAGAAGTATCTTCCAAAGGACGTTTGTTAGCTAAACAACAAAAGAAATCGTGAAAGGTCAAAAAGTCTGGATCCTGTCTACGAAAATAAATATAATTACAACAGAAAAGCGAATCAAAGCAATAATTAAGGCAACGGAATTGTGTACGCAATACGCCACTTGCTTAGTATATAAATCCATTAGAATGCGTCTTAAGATTTCATTCTTTAATCAGCCATTGCTAATGAATTGTTTCTCATCTTTGCTTGCCAAACACAATTCCTTCTGTCTTAAAATGCTTCGTTTGTGCCTTTCCCTACAAAAATAACACACAAAATTAAAAAGTTCACAAAATATGAAAAATAAATTACAACAAATTGCATGGGTTGCCTCCCTGCTAGCGCTAAATTTTTCGTCTTCAGCCAGACGTGACTGAAATCTATTTGTCAAGGAGGTTTCAATGTCGTTTTGGATGTCCGATTAAGGACAATCCCGTGAGCGTTGCTTTTGAAGGGTCTCTTCCAACGGTAAAGTGGCAAAAAGAATTTTGTCTCATTCAGTGCTCGTGCCACCTTTTTACTCATTTTTGCTCCAGTGGTTCCTGAAAAGAAAGAAAGAAAATCAGGAGGTCTCGTATGGTGCTTGACTTGGAATGGAAATTCCATTCTGTCAAGCTTCTGGATGATATCTTTGATTTGCACTCCCCAACACAGCGATGTTTTTCCTGAATGCTCTGGATCTTTATTTTGGTCTGACTGTTGCTCCTCCATTTGCTCTTCTTTTTGCTCCACCTTTTCTTCACAGATGTATTTTAAAATTTCTGTATTTAGTTCTTCATCTGTCATCTGTGAAATACATGTTTCAAAATTGTCAACCTGAGAATGAAAAGAAATGTTAGATTTTAGGTCTTTATCCTCTGATCTGGGTGAAATGATTGGCTCAGGTGGATCTTCTTCAAACATTTGTGCAAAGCATTCTCCAAGATCTTCATTTTGAGGCTTGAAAGTTTGATCCTCCGTTGTTGGTGCAGTTGGAATAAATGGATCAGCTTCCTCCTCGTCAGAGTCAGAATAATAAAAATCAAATCGAGACTTTGCCGGTTCGGGTTCCTGAACTGATACCTCTGGTTGTTGATACTGCTCAGCCTCCTCCTCTGTTGAAATGTCATTGTGAAATGATTGGTAATTGAAGGCTTCATCAGTGTCATCTGGAACTGATTCTTGAGGTATGTAGTTCTGGTTTTCTGTGAATTGTCTGATCTGATCTGTCATTCTTGTATAGACACCGTTTGACTCTGAATTTGTGTATCAAATCGAGCTGTCTGTTCCTTGAACATGTGAATCAATTGATCTTCCTCTGATGGTTCTGGTTGTTGATGAAGATCAAAGGTAGATGGTGGATAAGATGAAAAATGTGGTTCTGTGAAATGTGATGGCTCGTTATAGCATGATTGTCTCCAGAAATTCTCCCACTCTGATCGATATATACATTGATCGCTCGGGTGGTTACTATCACAAATTACACATCTCCCCATTTTGTTCTGATGAACAAATGTAGCATTGCTTGGTTCTGGCATCCAGTCAACAGGCCTCAGAAAACCAGACTGTTGCTCCCAGATTTGGGGTGTACGTAGTCTCTCAATCTCCCAGTAGTGTTCCATTTTTAAGTCACCTGAAATCAAAAGAAAGTAATAAAAATTACAGATAAAAATAAAGAAAATTAGATACAAGTAAATTAGATAGCTTCAAAATTAACAACTCAAGAAATATAAGTCCCCGGCAACGGCGCCAAAAACTTGACCGGCGTAAACACACACGTATAACGCAAGCGCACGTATCGTTCAAGTAGTATAAAAATATCGATCCCACGAGGACTTAATTCCTACTGTTGTTATTAATTATTGAATCTATTTAATTACAAATATCTAATTAAAGGGGAGAATGGAATTGATTGCTTGATTGATTTGGTTTGATTGTAGATTTGCTAAATAAATAAATAAAAAGATAAAAGAAAATACTAAGGAAAATAAAAGATAAAAAGATATAAGGTTGTGAATTCTTTTAATATCATTTAAAAGATGAAGTGATTATTTTATGTTTGTGTAATAAATCTGTTTACTAACCTGGAACACTAAATTATGTAAAAGCCTCTTCCGATGGTCAACTACAAATACCCAGTATAACCCAATTGAACCATATTCCTATGTCAACCACATTACCTGGATTCATTAAGTCTAAGTTCCAATTATGGCTACCCCCGCCCTACAGGTATATTCCTATCCTGTAAGGAAATCTATTAAAGGGTTATCTATCCTCAAAGAAGATCGTGGGCTATTAAGTCTAAGGCTGAAACCTAAAATCCCTATGTCTAGTTCATTTTAGATTTACCATATCAATCTTATTGGTGATCAGACAATAAGAAGCTTTAAGCTTAAGACTTAATAAGTAAACTTATTAATTACCCAAACTATAAAATAATCCCTTATAAACTATTGATATTAAAAGTCATCACAACCCCTAGTTAACTAACACATAACTAGGACTAGTAAAAACATAAAAATAAAAGACATAAAATAAAAATACTGAAAAGTAAAATAAAATAAAATGTTAAGGTAAAAGGAATTAATTCTACTACTACTTATTTAGATATCTCCCATTAAAATAATATATAAACTTGTGATTATTACCAGCCATAAAGGCGGAACCAAAATAACCAGCCATAAAGGCGGAACCAAAATAACCAGCCATAAAGGCGGAATATGTTTTATTACCCACCGACCAATCTGGCGGTATCCTGATTAAGTCCAATTTAAATAGTAAATATATTATTTTTAAGGGAGATTAATCTAAATAGCAATAGTAAAAGAATTACCTTTTTATCTTAGCGGTGAAAAGTTACCTACACATAGTAAATAGTAAAAAGTAAAAAAAATAAAAACTGTAAAAATGTAAATAGTAAAAACTGTAAGAAGTAAGAAAGTAAAATTACTATTACTATTACTATTAAAAAGTAATTAAAAATATTTACAAAACTGAAACTAAAAATATTCTAGAGAGAGAAGCTCTCAATTTTGAACTAAGAGAAGAAAGAGAAGGTGTGCTGAAATATGAAATTTCGAGTTCTATTTATAGGCTCGGATAAGCCTCCAGCGTCGCGCCGCCCAAATTACACTAGCGTCGCGACGCTGGGTACAGTACGACACGTGTCACGTGCTGGTTGGTCGGCTCAGAATCTTATCCGATGACGTGGCACTGTTCATGACGTCATTGCTTACGTCATGATGACGTGTCAACTGTTCATGACGTCATTGCTTGCGTCATGCTGATGATGTGGAAGGCGACGTGGCGACACGTGGGGCGGTGGCCGTCGGACGAATAAGAGCTTGACACGTGGCGCGCTGTGATTGGCTGATGATGACGTGGCACGTTGACTCGGTTGACTTGCTGACGTGGCTGCTGATGTGGACGATGATGTGGCGACACGTGGCATGACACGTGAGGCGGTGGCCGTCCAAGCAATGAGATCTTGACACGTGGCACGGCGCACGTTAGCATCTCCGTTGTGATGGTGACACGTGGCAGGCGTATGTTAGCAAAGTCAAACTTTTCAACTTGTTGACCCGTTGACCACGGCGCATTTTAGCATCTCTGGTGCACGCTGGGAGTCGCGACTCCAAGGCATTGCGCGGCGCGACGCGCTGAAGACTGAAATATTCCAGTTGGTGCATTTTTGTCCGGATTTGCCCCAAATTGCCTCCAGTGCTGTCCAAACTTTATTTATCTGCAAAATAACAACAAAACACATCAAAACGTTCATAAATCTCGAGAAACAATACAAAACATTAGGTCAAATGAGTGGGAAATAGTGATATAAATACCACTCATCACTCTCCTTGCTTCACCTTCACCCATGTAAAAGCTCTTTTTCACTCGCCCTTTTGTTTCCCCCTTAAGTTCACTCACACTCCCATTGGAAACACTCACGGCCTTTGCCTTATTTTCCTTACTAGGTTCGATCACGCTCCCCTCACGTGTTTTCCCCAAGGCTGTGTTTGCACTCTCAATCTCTCTCAAGTTACAACTTGACTTGATCCTAGTGGACTTGCTTTGGTGTAAGTGGGTACAAGGTAATGGGTTTTCCCTTATACTGAAAGGAATACTTATTCTTGAACCCATCGTGAATAACCTTCCTATTTAATTGCCACGGCCTGCCCAAAAGAATATGTCATGCATGCATCGGTATCACATCACATAGGACATCATCTGTGTATGGCCCAATGGTAAAGCTCAATAACACTTGTTTTCTCACCTTTATCTCGCCATAATCATTTAACCACTGCAACTTATAAGGCTTGGGATGCTTCAAGCAATCTAATCCCAACCTCTCAACTAAAGTTGTACTTGCGACATTAGCACAACTGCCCCCGTCAATGATCATACTACACCCCTTACCATTCACTCGGCATCTGGTGTGAAATATGTTCTTCATCTGCTGATCACTCTCATCCTCAATAATTTGTGCACTCAAAACACGCTTGACAACTAAGGACAAGTTATCCAACGGGTATGCAGCTATCTCTTGGTCACTAGTATCCTCAATCTCAGGCTCATCATCAACCTCAACCTCACGGTCAGTAGAATGTACCTTACCACTCTTCTTATCAATCACTAAGGTGCGCCTGTTGGGGCACTGTAAAGAATAGTGTCCCATGCCCAAACACTTGAAACACTTGATGTCCTTAGTCTTTGGTGTTGTACTCTCAGGTTTCGGTCTAGCCTTGCTTGGTTCGATAACTTCTTTACCCTTACCACTAGGTTCAGCCCTTGGCTTGTTAAAGACTCCATCTCGTCGATCATTAGGAACCCATTTTCCCTTCCATGCATAAGTAGTCTGAGTACCAAATTTGGATGTAGACTTCTTATTGAGTTGCCTTTCTACCTTGACAGCCATGTGAAACATGTCCTCCAAATCAACATAATGATGCAACTCCACCATGTTGGCAATCTCTCTGTTCAAGCCCCCTAAAAATCGTGCCATAGTAGCCTCTGCATCCTCCACTACATTTGCCCTGATCATGGAAACCTCCATCTCAGTATAATAATCCTCTACACTCTTGGTCCCCTGATACAAATGATGTAGTTTCTGATACAACTCTCGGTAGTAATGGCTGGGTATAAATCATTTCCTCATGAGACCTCGAAGTTCTTCCCATGTCTGAATTGGCCTCTCATAATTCCTCATTCGGTTGGTGACAATCTGATCCCACCAAATCATAGCATAATCTGTGAATTCCATGACTGCTAGATTGATCTTCTTCTCATATGAGTAATGATGACAATTGAAAATCAACTCGATCTTATTCTCCCACTCCAAATATGCTTCTGGATCATTATTGCCTCAGAAGTTTGGTGTTTTGATCTTGATGCTGCTCAAATCACCATCAACATCACCATGTCTACAGTAACCCCTCCTGTCATAATCCTCACGTCTGTCATCAAATGCACATCTACCATCAAACCGCCTATCCCTCCTATCATTCCTCCTATCAAACCTCATATTAGGCCTCCTATCAGGCCCTGGCTGAAATCTCTCCTCCACATCATTAAGATCATCAGAATCATCAAACTCATTTTCAGCTTCTTCTTCATCTGGTGGTACCCGTCGTGGTGCTACATTCTGAGGTGGTGGTATATGTCGAGGTGGTGGTCTGGGAACACTGCATGTTCGATTACTCTCTACTTCCCTGAACAACTTATCAAAAGCATCATTCATGTTTTCCATCATATCCATGAATTTCCTTTCTAAAGCCTCAAGTTTCTCATCCACTGTCAAACTAGTACATGCCATCTCAAAGCTTCAACAAACGGATTAGAAGTAACAATATGTGAAATTAATTAGATATCCTCACAACCTCACAATCTCACAAGCTCACGTGTTTGCACTCAAATATGTATCACTCCACTCGTGTTTACACTCAATATGATGTGAATATGACTTACCCGAAGCTCACAACAATGTGTAATCTTCAAGCTAGCATAAACAACAAGAACCTATAATGTATATAGGGTATGTGGAATAATGCGAATAAGAATAGTAATCACGAAGACTCAATCAAAGAAACTTAAGCTAAAGAGTACGTAATAAGAAAAAAAAAATGAGTTAGTGAAATGCACAAACAACAAGCAAGCACTCAATGTGACACTTAGCCAATCTTGTAATCACTCTCTATTATTTTGTCTCACTTACTTTTTTTTTTCTTTTTCACTCATTTCTTTTGCCCCTCACACTCACAAGTGTATACAAAACAAATGAAATACAATGCAAATAATAATATTTCAAGAGGTAGCAAGTGAAACTTGCTTGGATATACACGAAATTAGTGCAAATTTGGTGCACTCGACCTCACTTCACTTGATTCTTCAACATTAACAACACAAATCAGCAAAGGTACACTATGTATAACTCACGACAATTATCAACTTCATGCATTTCAATTTGTTTCATCATTCATTCACTCATTTTCATCACCAAAGCACTCAAACACTATTTCTTTTCACTCAAACTCACAAGATTGCACGAAGATCATAGGAATGCAAACAAGCAAGTCCACGCAAATGCCAAGATGAATGATGTCAATTCTGATTTTTGCAAAGTTGATATGAATAATACCTATGGAAACAACACTAATTGCACGTATTCAACAATAGAAAGACAAAATATGTCAATAAATCTCATATAGTCAAATCTGACCTGATTCTTTTTTATTTTTTAACACAAATAACTTAATAACAATGTTAAACACTTCCTAGTAACATACAATTAACAAATAAACACTTGGTTTAAGTAAAGAAAAAAAAGCTCTAATTTTGACTCAAAGACCGAAACTAGAACATAAAGAAATACTCATGATCAATCAAAAACACTCAAAGGAAGAATGTTATTCATGCTATTTTGATCACAAATCAACAAGAAACAGCAAGAAACAACAAGATCCAACAAAAACTAAGAATCAAGATGAACAAATATCTTAATGACCAACAAACACAATAAAGACTAAATAAAAAAAAAACACAAAGTAAAGATAGAAAAATCAGACCTTGGAACCCTAAGCTCTGATACCAAATGACGCGGAACTCACTTGGAGGATTAGGCCAAGCAAACCCCTCGTAACGGACAGAACCCCAAGAACCGCGAAATTGATTTTGTAAGAACAAAACTCTTCCAAGGCCACAAAGAAGACCCACAAAGAACTTGTCTTTGAGAACCCTTAAGATGATTCCTTGAGGTGTTCTGCTAGCACGGAGACGCCACTAAGGTTGCCACGCCTTATATAAGTCGATTGCATGAAATAAGGAGAATCTCTCCCTTAAGCAATTTTTGGACAAAGCTAAGCTCTCAATGGAGATGAATTCGAAATTTGATGATTAGCTTCTCATTAAGATGAAATGAGTTTAAATATTACAATGAAAGAAACCCTGATGGGTGAAAAATGACCAAAACACCCTAAGTTGCTAACTAATGACTATTAAATGGCCATGCCCTTAATAGACATTTAATAACAAACACAAAGTCAAAAGAAACAAAGACTTAATCAATAACAAACAAAGACTTAATAAATAACTTTGCCAAAAAAGTCTAAAGTAAAAACACAAAATCATAAAAGTCAACAAATGTGGAAATTTTTTCCAAATTTGTCTAAAGTTGTTTATTTGCACCAAAAGTCCTCCAAATTCGTGGCTTCCATGTATAAAGGCATAATGATGTGTCATAAAGTCCAATAAGTCTTGTCTTGGCCGAATATTTAGTGTCGGGCTTGAATCGGCTTGATCCGTTAAAAATATACTCGGCTTCAGGATTGCTGGTGCGTTACTCTGGTATAACTTGGGTCAAATGAAATAGCTTTGGACCCACTCCATTGAAGCCCTCATGTGACGCCAATATGCCCTGGAGTTGTTTGTCACTCTCGACCATGACATTCTGTGATAGCCCCACCATTGCGTCTCTGATCTTCTTAGCTCTTTGGCGTGTGATTGTACCTGTTGGCAATTGCAAAGGATCTAATGTTTCTTGAGTTGCTGGATTCATGTCACTTTTTTTAGTTTTCAATCTCGAGTTTGAATATGAATTATTTAAAAAAAAAACAGTACTTTCATATTCTAACAAATATTACAAGTACAATAACTAAAGAAAAATATTTTAGAAATAGGAATATCAATTAATTTATTTATCTTTCAAAAAGATTTATCCTCTTCTATCAAAGTATCAAGGTAAGTAAGACGTTGATATATATGACGAAAGATATAAACTAAAAAGAAAAATATTAAAAATCTCTTAAAACTTTGACATGTCGTTTTTTTATAGATAAAATTAATCTATTATTGACTTTCTAAAGGATTAGAAAGTAGTTAACAAAAAAAAGAAGAAAGAAACTAAATAATAAACTAATATTGTAAAAGAATGGAACAACAATAAATTGAGGGAGGGATTGAGAAGGGTGGGTTTTAAAAATCTAATGACCCACTAACCTTTTAAAATAACCTATTAGACACCTAAAATTATTTATTTTGATAATTAACAATCTGTTGTCTGTATAATTTATAACTTGGTGAATGAAAGTGTAATACGCGCGCGATGACGTTTGAATATAGGACACGCGGCCATTATTTTTTTAAAAAAAAATCATGAAAAAGCATGGTCTAGTCTTCTTCCCCAAAATTCAAACGGAAAATGATTAATGAATAAAGAGGAACAAATGGATGATAAGTTTTTTATCTTTTGTGTATTTAAAATGGTATATTTTTCTTGAAAAATGTGAAATTAGTAAATTATAATTTTAAAATATATAAAAAGATTCAAAAAAAAAAAAAAAGGTTTTTATCATTCATATATCTTCTCTTTATTCACCTATCCCTCCTCAATTCAAACACACTCCTTCCCACCAGACAAAATTAATTTTTGTTCCCAAATATTTTTTATTTACTTCATCTACGGCCTTAACTTTGTCGCAACTCGCACGGGCAAGGCCCAACTTAATATCCATCAAGTTTCACTCTTGTCCATGATCGAAAATTATATTTTATATTGATGATATTTCATTACTCATATAATAAAAATGATAATTAAAATTGATAATTATTTTGGGCATCTATATCTCCATCATCAAATAACGTGAAAGGAATAAAAAAGAGCTATAGATCTTTTATATTTCCCATTGGCTCTTTCAGTTAATACAGCTATAGATCTACCATTAAAATAAAAATAAAAATCATATCTTTTAAAACATTAACTCATCTAGAAGAGGTCTCTCCCAAACGAAACAAAGAGGGAAGTTGTTGAAATTGAGAGAAGTGGCAAGTCTCGATATGATTTAATTGCAAGTAATTGAAAACATTTTTGTTTAATCATTTATGTGTTGTATATGAATGCAAAAAGAAGTGCCATAATAGATTATATAAAATAAAAATTATCTTACTTACTTTATTTTTGTCCCTTAAACTTTCGGATACTGACATGTGTCATTCTAAAATAAAGATTATAACTAATTGAAATGATAATTGAATTAGTTTTAACAATTAAATTTTAATACCAAAATCATACTATATATGCTTTACATACCACTATTTAGAAAAAAATCTAATTATATTTGTTCATATCCCTAATTCTATATAGTGCATCCATGTCATATCTTACCTTACTATTATTTTTGTCCTCGGAAGGTTATAACTAATTGAAACGATAATTGAATTAGTGAATTACAGCCGAATTGGCCGAATTGAATGATCGATAAAACAATTGAAACTAAATAAAATGATAATTGAAATCCAGTCCTATCAACTTTTAACCTGAACACAAATGAAATTTTGGAGCACATTCTCATGGACATTTTAACAATAAAATTTTGATATCAAAATCATATTATGCTTTACACAATACAATTAAAAAAAATCTAATTATATTTAATTATGTCTCTAATTTCATATAATACATCCATGTTATATGCAGTAACATGATTATATTCCCAATTTGAAATTCAATTATATCAAGCAACATATTACGAAAAAATCATTTTTATACATATTCTCATATGTATAGTCATATATCTTATGTCCAATGAAAAAGTTAAACATACCGCAATAAAACGTGAACCAAATTACTAATTTATTTTTTTAAAATGAACTACTTTTTGAAACTATCTTATCACGTTTTTTTTCCTTGGTTTTTAATATTTCCAATCTATTTTTTTAGAGGCCACTGAATTTTGAAGTTCATAAGGCCACATGCCACTAAGGCTGTTCACGGCTGATTGCAGTCGCTACCCTCTTCTGTTGGCTATAAATTTTACTTTTATTGGTTTATCCGGTTTCATGTCTTGATATGGAGATTTTGGCAAATGCCTGTTGGTAGAGTGGGTAAATGGGGTATAGGCTCGATTTTAAAAAGTCATTCTCTAATTCAATGATTCTTTATTGATGTTTTCAAAATTTTAGAAAAATTTAGGGGTGTATTCAATTGAGATTTTAAAAAATTATTTTGTTTTAAATAAGTCTTGTGGTAGGGTCTGTTTGATATATCTTTTCAAATAAAGTTTCTTCAAATAACACTTTTATTAATATAGTTTTTAAAAGTAGAACTTTTAATAAAACAGGTTTTTAGGTGTTTGGTTGTGAGTAAGAGTTTTTATAAAACATTATAAAATTATTTTATTATACATGTTTTTTTAAGTTGTGTTATGAAAGAGATGAAATAATATTTTAAATAAAATAAGGTTATTGTATACAATTTAAATCCTTAAAAAAAATTCCAAACTCTACTCACAAAAGCCCAAATTTTGAGCTTTTGCTAGTAGAGGCAAAATAATTTTTTTTTTTTTTTTAATTCTCAAAAACTCTACTTAAAATGCAACCAAACATCACAAAAAAATTTGAAAAGAGCTTTTGGGATTTAAAAAACTATTTTACTTTTATTAGAAGATATACCAAACAAACCCTAAGACTATTAGGATTTTTTTAAAGAGGGTATCCAAATCTAGTGGTATTCAATCAAGACTTTAAACAAGTAATAAAAAATCTTATGATATTGAAAAACTTCTTATTTTGAAGGATTTTTTTTTTATATGTGTAATTGTGTTAGAATTTTTAGTGGGAAGTATAAATATCAAACCCTGTAAAAAAATCTTACTCTAACTCATTAGACTTTTGACGTGAGATTTTTTTGGCTGTTAGAGAAGAGAAGATGAACAGACATGTTAGCTCTTCGTGAACAAGGTACTTACTTATTAGTAATTTCTTCTTTTTTCAGCATGTGTAGTGCAATTTCTTTTTTCTTTCATACAGAAAAAAGTCGAAGCTTTTAGTTCAAATTTCTTGTGAAAACAGATCCAAACGCATTGCACTGAAACCAAAGTTAAGCAAACAATGACCACGAACGCTCACACTGTTGAAAATATTTAAAAAAAAAATAAAAAAACAATTATTTTAGTATTTTATTTTTGTTATTTTTTAAAAGAAATTATTTATTTGTTGATTAAAAATAAAAATTAATTAATGTAAATTTGAATTTCAGCTTGGATATGTTTGTTTTATGTAAATTTAATTAATGTTAATTTTAACTGAAATGAGTTTTGGGTTTTCCTTTGAAACGTATATATTATTTTGCTTATACTTTAGTTGAACTACTGTTATTATAATTTGGTTAAATTTTTTTGGTACTTTGGTCGAACTATTTGTGTTATAATTTGCTTAAACTATTATTATTGTAATTTTAAGAAAAAAAAAGAAAAAAAACAACAGTTTGTGTCAAATAGATGAATAATTATGAGTTCTATTCCATATAATCACAGTTATAAAAAAGTTATATTTTAATTCATGCTCGTTCAAAAATAAAATATAGCTGTAAAGATTGCGGCATCCACCAAACCATGATAGAAAATATAGCATTGGCAATTCAGTTGAAGGAGATTTGGACGGGAAATGGCCCAAAAAAAGGATGTGTCATTGAATTAAATAGACATTGCTCATAATCTGATTAAAAGTTGGTTGATTAGCATCATAAAAGTAAAAAAAAAAAAAACTATATGTAGTTCTTTCAAATCTTATAAATTCTTATGATATAAATCTTTTAAAATCCAATACGTAAAAAATCTTGATTAAAAAACTGTAATAAAATCTTATAAGTCATTACATTTTTAAATAGTCTTTTAAAATCCACTGAACTTATTTATCCATAAATAATCTAAAAAAATCTCAATTGAATACACCCCCTTTAGTTTCTTAAATTCTGAATTAATGCTCTTATTGTATTTTAGTAAGTCCGAATTTTAAATAATAAATTTAAAATTATGTAAGATTTTTTCAAAATCCGATCCATTTGCCATTTGTAGGAGCGAAATAGGGTTTACCGCTATGCTTATGACGTCAGCGACCACTATGCCATTGGGCTCGCAGCCCGTAAGAGTATGGATATCCCCACAAGGGGGGACTAACTGGAGAATAAATGAGCCGCCACCCAGTATGACACACTGGGAACAATTTAAAGCCGCAATATGTCTCTCGCAAGGTTCGTCCTTAAACACGTTTGGGTTTGAAACGATCTCTTACTGATGCCAGTGTAAAATTTACGCTCAAAATCAACTGAGGTATCTCCACATCTTATAATGCAGTCACATGCAATACAGTTTATAAAGTACGCAGTAGAGCAAACATGAATAATAAAAGTAATAAAAAAGTAAATATTCATAAGTTACAAATGTTTAGAAATTATTAAAGTTATAATAAAATGTGAATCAAAAGGATCAAAATGCATAGAAGTCAGGCCGAACAATATTTTTTGGGTACTTGATGTCCGAATATTTTTATCAATGTCTGGCCGGACTTGATGTAAGTCTGGCCGGATGTACATCGTAAATTAGAAACGCATAAACATATGCCAATGATAACAGATACAATAAACATGCATTCCAGAGGTAACAGTAATGAAATGATCATCTCTCAGTGGTACGTGGAGTTGTATCACGAGTGCGAACTATATTACTGTTATAGTGAACCTGACCCGTAAAATTTGATTGGGTCACGGGTTGAGTGAAAAAAATCGGATTTGACCTGACCCAACCTGATTTTGATGGTTTTTTACATTTCATCTAAATTATCATAATTTGGTTTAACTACAAATCCTATCAAAATTGTATCATAAAACATATATAACTACAAATCTTTTCAAAGTTCGGATCTTCCGACTCACATGACCCGACCTTATCGAGTTTAAGAAAATTAAAAAAAAAAACAGACCCGACCCGTGAACACCCCTACCAGTGATTGTCAATCTGTTGCATCAGTTATAACTCGATTCATATCCGGTCGAATATATATTTTGAGATATACGTTTGGCCAGACATAATCATGCCTCTGACTTTAGTAACTGAAGATCTGCCTATACGTTGATAGCTCGATATATGTTCGCCAAGACATGAATTTTGAATTTTATATCCGACCGGACAAGTATTTTGAATTACATGTCCGGCTATACATCAATCAGATTCGTGATTTCAGGAATTGGCAATCAGTACACTCACTAACAGCTTGCCCACATCCGACCGAATTTTAGATTTTCAAGATATATATGGCCGACTATTATGGGCTGAGAGAAGGTAGGTCGTACATTGATGATATTCGGCCGGTGTTTGTTGTATTTCCTGAATTTCATGGAATTCATTTCCTCTATGGCATTCATCTTTGTAATTTTTCAAATTTTCAGAGATTATCCTCATAAAAAACTTATCATCGGAATATGTATAAAAATACAGTGTCTACATCTACCCCTATGCATTTTCGTTACTTTCATGAAGTTATTGGAGCTTTCTCCTCGCAGATAGAGAAAAGAATGTTATTCAAGGGAATTGACACTTCTATTTATCCGGATATAAAACACATCCAATTTGCTTTGGGGGAAATATATATTTTAAAAAAATTAACCAATTAAATTAATTCATTAGTTAAATACTTTAATTTTATAACAATAATAATAATTTTTTTATCATTTATCAAAGGGCCCGTATTTTTTGCGGATTGAACATATATTTTAGGTATTGATAATATATATTTTCTTCTTTCTTTTTTCTTTCTTTTATCATTACACTTTGTGTGGATAGTATAACATGTTTTATTTTTATAATAGGGTTATTATTTAATAGATTTATTAATTTAATTTTATAATTTAATAGTATTTTATAATTATAATAGGATAATATAGATTTATTAATTTAATTTTATAATTTAATAGTATTTTTTAATTGTAATAGGATAATATAATGTGTTTTCTTATTATAATATAATTTTTATAAAATTATAATATATATTTTTATTGTAATATGTTTTTTATTTAATAAGAAATTAATTATAAAGATATTTTAATTTTATAATTTAATAAAAAATTAATTGTAGAGGTTAATTGCAAAGATCAAGTGCCACGTATTTTTTTGTTATTTTAATGAGAGATTATAGTATGTTTTCTTATTATAATAGGTTTTTTTTAATTTAAAATTATAATTTTATAGTAATAAATTAAAATATAAATTAATTAATTAATAGGTTTCTTACTTTAATAGTAGATTATATTTTTATATTGTAATATGTTTCTTATATGAATAATTTATTATTTTAATTTTATAATTCAATAATAAAAATTAATTATAGAGATATTTTAATTTTATAATTTAATAATAAAAAATTAATTTTAGAGATTAGGTTAATTGTAGATAATTTAATAGTGTTTTTTTATATTTTAATACGACATTATAAAATGTTTTCTTATTCTAATAGAATTCTTAAAAAAAAATTATAATATGTATTTTTATTATAATATATATTTTTAATAGATTTATTAATTTAATTTTATAACTTTAATATGAAGTCGATTATATTTTTATATTATAATAGGTTTCTTATATTAATAATTTTTAATTTTATAATTTAATAAAAAAAATTAATTATAGAGATTATGTTAATTATAGATAATTTAATGGTGTTTTTTATTTTATTTTATTTTATTAGATTACTATAATATGTTTTATTGTTATAATATAATTCTTATAAAATTATAATATGTATTTTTATTTAATATATTAATTAATTTAATTTTATAACTTTAATATAATACTGCCACGGGAGGCGTTTAACTCTTATATATATATATAAGAAAATAATATTCATAGATATCCATATCAATCAAGATAAAATCCATATTCATATGAAACATTTAAAAAGTGGACATGAATATAGATATATCCATCATAGTCATATATATTTATGGATTTGGATATGGATGTCAATTATTCATATTCAACTAGATAATTACCATCCCTACCTACGAAGTCAAATTAAAATAAAATTAGAATAGTTAAATTAAAATAAAATTAGAATGAATTAGTAGGATTTGATAATTATTTAAAAGAGAATAAGGGTTTTAAATTTTTATATTTTAGAAATAAAATGAATTAATTTTTTTTTTAGAAAGCATGTATGTCATGACAATATAGTAATATCATTATATTTAGAGGCATGTTTCATATTTTATTGTAATTTCTTATAATATATTCAAGTTAAAAGAAAATTAAATATTTTGCAGGGGCCAAGATCCAGTTTAGACTCCATCGAGTTTCGTCCATGGAAAAATTTCATTAGATACGTCACTCATACAATAATCCAATAATATCTTAACATGTGTGATAAATTATAAAAACAACTAAAAAAAGATAATTTTATTTAATATAATTTTTAAATATTATATAATTATTAGTTAATCATACTACGTCACTCACGTAAGTGATGATACTAAAACATTATCATATATGATCGATTTACATTCAAATATAGAAAAAATCTATGTACACAAAAAAACAAACAAAAAGGGTAAAAACTACCACATATTTAAATCTAAATCGTAATTTGCTACATATCATACATTACAAGGATACAATAAATTAAAAAACAAAAAAAAAGCAAGAAATTCGTTTGGAAATGAGGGCTCTCCCAAACGAAACGAAGAGGGAAGAAGTTGAAATTGAGAGAAAAGTGGCAAGTCTCGATATGATTTAATTGCAAGTAATTGAAAACATTTTTGTTCGTTTGTCACGAAGAATCATTTATGTGTTGTATATTCCATAATAGATTTATTTAAAATAAAAACTATTTTTTTTTTTTTTACAATAAACTACTTTAGAAAGTAAAAAACAATAAGGATAATGCAATTATAAAATTTAAAATCATCAATCACTTGAAAAAAATTAACAGTTAATTTGTGTGAAGGTACATATATAACTATAAACATGAAGGGGGCATCTACGTTTTATAAAATGAGAGCATATATATATATATATATATATATATTATATATTCTACCGGTTCTGGAACCAGAACCGTGATTGACCGGTTCGGTTGGGGTTCCACCCCAACGCGAACCGGTCGGAACCGCTGGAACAGAACGGTTCCGGTTGGAACCGTAGGGTTCCAACAGGAACCCTCCCAACGGCTACTAGCCGTTGGGGTGAACGGTTCCAGCGGTTCCAACTGGAACCGTATGGTTCCAACTGGAACCCTCCCAACGGCTACTCCCCAATGGCTAGTAGCCGTTGGGTTTAAGGGGCAATTAAAAAAATTAATTGGCTGTTGGCCATTAATTTTTTTTTATATTATATAATTCATATTATACCCATAATAACATTAATAAAATGGTTATATTTAGGGGCATTTTTGGTATAAAAAAAATTCTAAAACTCTATAAATAGGATTCATTTTTCATTATTTCAACACACCAATTTCTCAACTCTCTCAATTCCTACAATTCTCTTATTCTCAATCTCAATTAGTTATTATCATTCGCAATTAGTCAATTTTCTTATTATTCTTACTTATTTCTTAAACAAAAAATGGAAATCCCATCTGAGAACATAATGTCAAATATGTCAACCCAATAGAGCGACCCTAGTGTCGATTCACAATCACGGAGAAAAGAAGTTAAGGCTCGTTCCTCGAATGTTTTCAAAATTCATTTTCATTTAGACCACCAAGACGATGAAAGTTCAAGAGCAGTTTGCAACCATTGTGGGGTTTCCTACAAATTTTCTGGTGGATACGGCAATATGATCAAGCACTTGGAAAGACATCATGCGGTTGAACTTGGAATTGATACGACGCAAACTCAAATGGCCAGGTACGCATCATCTAGTAGATGTACGAGTGCTGTAGATTTATTTAAATATTCTGATGCAAAAAATAGAGAAGAATTTGCGAAATTAACTTGTATGGCACATCTTTCTTTAAGCTTTGGTGAAAAACTTCATTTTACTAATTACGTGCATAATGCTTTAAATCTTGCTGCATGTAGAATGACTCGAAACACAACAAAATGTCATATTTTTAAATTATACAAAGATGATAAAATTATTTTAAATGAAATATTTAAAGAGATAAAATGTCGTATTTTTATATGTTCTGATATTTGGAGTGACCATTGGCAAACACACTCATACATGAGTGTGACTTGTCATTGGATTGATGCATCATTTACCATGCAAAAACGACTTATTGCATTTAGAGTTTTTGATGACCAACATACTGCACAAAATATTTATAGAATGACGAAGATAATTTTTGATGAATATGGTTTAGTAGATAAAATTTTAACAATTGGATTTGATAATGCATCTGCAAATACTGCATCCGTCAATGATTTAAAAGAAATATGTCAACCAAATTTAGGGGGTCAGTTTTTTCATAGTTTTTTCATATTCGTTGCACATGTCATGTCCTTAACTTATGTGTTCAAGATGATCTGAAATTATTATCACCTTTTATTGATCCTATTAAGATGACACTTAATTATATTTGGTCATATTCTCAAGTTAGGAGAAAATGAGCCAAGTTTTGTAAAATAAATGGTATTAAACCGATTAAATTTTCAAAAGATATTCCAACACGTTGGAATTCAACTTATTTTCTTTTATGTCAAACATTACAATACAAAGATGCATTATGTAGTTTTTTTCTCAACATGTTCAAAATATCACATTTTTTCCTAGTCAATGAGATATTTGTGAATTTTTTTTAGATATTTTAAAAGTTTTTAATGATGCTACTTTAATTTTTTAGCGGTGTTTATTATCTTACATCACATTTATTTCTTCTTGAAAGTTTGAATATTGTTGGTACTCTTGATGAACATGTTGACAGTAGCGATCCTAATGATATTGTTTTGTTCGAAGCCATTACTGCTATGAAGGTAAAATGGTTAAATTATTTTAGAGAAATTCATTTACTTTATCTTATTGTTATTTTTTTTTTAATCATAGATTTAAATTAGAAGGTTTGAATAGTGCTTTACAAGCTTACTATGATTATTTATGAATATTAAATGAAATTGATATTACAAGAATAATAGTGAGATTAAGAAATGATTTAATTGAGTTATTTAATGATTATATTGTAAGATATAACTTAGGAACATTAGGTGAATCTAGTAGTAGCGAACCGGTAATTCAAACAAGACTTAGTGCAGATGATCGTTGGTTACTGCAACGAAATAAAAAATATAGGGATACGACAACTAATAACCCCGAATTAGATAATTATTTATCTATAAATTTCGAGTTTTCTACTGAAAGTTTAGTTAGTAAAAATTTTAAAATCCTTGAATGGTGGAACCGACATCAAAATATATATTCTGTTTTATCTATTATTGCTAAAGAGATATTGGCAGAACTTATTTCCACCGTTGCGGTTGAGCAAGCCTTCAGCTTGGGAGACAATATATTGGAAGCTAGACGATCTTCATTACATCCAAGCACTCTAGAAGCAACAGCTTGTGTGGATGATTGGACTCGAGCTGATCTGAGACAACAAGAAGATGCCCTCGATGATTTTGAAGACTTGTTCGATAATGCATCTGCAACAACAAGTGCAAGCGAACCGGAGCTGAATGATCAACTGATAATGATGATTGATATTTGATAATTACAAAATTATAAATTTTCAAAGGAGGAATATCTTATAATTGTAATGGAACTACGTGAACTTTGATTCCTCTCACCCTTGTAGGATACGTAGGCAACTTAATTTTTTTAAAATTTAAGTTCAAGCTCTTCAATTTAATAATTTTATTTATTTATTAAATTAATCTATTTTATTTTAATTTATTTTCGAATTTTTTATATAATTAAAAAAAAAGTTCGAACCGAACCGGAATCGACCAGTTCGGTTCACAGTTCCGGTTCCACACTTGTGGAACCGGAACCGACCGGTTAGGTTCGGTTCCGAACCGGAACCGAACCGCCGGCCAGGTCTAATATTTTTTCATTTTCCATAAAATAATATCAAAACTTTCCTAAAATTAACCCAAATCAATATTCAAAGCACATGTACTTGTCTATGGTCAGTGCTACCCCTGGTTAAGACTTAATAAAGAAATAATTACATGAGTAAAAATGTTTCTCTAAAGTTAAAACTGCAGCAAACATGTGGAAAGTGAAAGCCTCATAATCAAGCAAAACCAGGATTCAGCGTAACATCTATTCTGTTCCATCCTACTTCCTACTCCTAGACTTTGAGAAGAATATGGCTTATGGGATATGGCTTGGGTTACATAATTTGCTTATTCAGCAAGTTTTGGCCTCACCTGTGCATGTATGTATGTATGTATGTATGTATGCATGTGTTATTATTCCCTTCCATCCAAAGGGAATAAGGAATAACTACTTGCATGAGCTTCAAAATCTGCTAAATTTTGCTAATTATGTGCAAAAGATGTTCACTTTTGTGTGTGTATGTGTGTGTTTTTGAAAGAGAAAAGTGATACTTTGCTTCAATGAAAAGCTGTATGCAAGGTATATCCCAGGTTGCTTGTTGCCCTTTCCTGTTCATGAGTTAAAAGCTAGAATTTCTTTCCAGGCTTCTCATTCCAATTTTATTTTTTTTGTACAACCTGCAGGCAGAAGATCAACAAAAGGGATTTTGGAGATTGGAGAATGGAGAGTTTGATTAAAAAGCAAAAGAGGTACCAACACCATTCCTTAGCTTATAGTTTCTTCTGTGTTCTCAGATTCTATTCATAAATGCTATTGAATGTTAATCTGATTTCTAGAATCCACATCTCTCTGATAACAAGTAAAGTCATAAGAATCCTGCATATATTGTTCTGAATCATTCTATTTCTGCTGCTTATTTCATGAAGCATCATATTCATTTTCCAATGTAATTGTTACTGATGACTCTGTTAGAGTGAGGTTTTCTGATCCGCAACATGTGGAATCCAACAACAATAGTAATAGCAGTCTCTTATCTCAAATACAATCAGCTACAGGTATTGATTTACTTTATGGTTCCCTGGGGTATAATTTTCAGTCAAATGTCAATGGGATTAATGTATAATTTTCAATTGCAACAAAATTTCAGCTGTTTTAGGTGACAAGGTGCAGAACTGGTTCCAAGGACAGTTTCCTGACCAAATGAGTCAGGATTATGATCCCCAAGACAGCGAGTACACAGCTGCAGTTGCAGCTGCAGCATTTTCCATTTGCTCAATAGAAGAAGCTGAAGCACAATTTAGAAGGAAGATGAGAGAGGAGCTTGAAATGTCAAAGACAAAGTCTCACAGTAGAAAAGACGATACCATAACCAGGCGACCCTCCAGTAAGGATCTGAGAAATGGAGGTAATTGCCAACACCAGATACAAATTTTTACAATGATTTGCTATCTCATTATACTGAAGCATCATTTACCAGGTGAAACATCTGTTAGAAGTTTAGCAGAAATGGACCGTAGGGCACAAGAAACTGCTTTCCCAGTCACCAGACCAAGTCGTTCAGCTTCTGCGATATCTATGACCCCAGAGGCCATAGACCAAAAGCAAAAGGGTATTCTACCAAGGCACAGGAATGTAGAAACAAAAGAAAAAGCATGGCAGAGAGCACAGATGGAAAAGCTTATTAAACGGTAAAAGTTCAAATTACTTGTAGTCCAAGCTTGTTAAGAGCTTGAGAATACAAATTCTCCAATACTTTTCTTATATTGTGCTGAAATTTCAGGTATGAGAAGGTGACGGCTGCAGTGCTTTCTTGGGAGAATGAGAAGAAGTTGCAAGCCAGACTTAAAATGGAAAAGAAAAAGGTCTTTTTATTTTCCTATGGTTTAATTTATCGACTTGATGACTGTTGATGATTAAAATTTCTGTTCGATGGAAATGTAGGGGGAATTGGAGCAGAGGAGGACACTAAACCAGCAACACTACCAAAATAAGATAACAAGAATCGAGCGAATTGCTGGAGGAGCAAGAGCACAGGCAGAGGACCAAAGGAGAAACAAGGAAGCTAAGATAAAAGAGAAGGCGGAGATGATTAGATCAAGAGGAAAGGTTCCTTCCAAGTATTGCTTCTGCTGTTAAATGTTATCCAAGTAATGAGACTAGATTGAATTGGGAACCAAAATGCAATTTATACAAGTTACTTGAATTGTACATAATATACAAAATTTCATAATCGTATGTTCAAATTGCACGCGATGTTTGTAAGATTGCACATATTTATCTCTCTGTGTAATATAACATGGTTTAGTTTGGAAGATTAATTTTCACAGTAGTTTCAATGAGTGTCAATTGGGTTATTTGAAAGAGTTTAGTCATGAGCTTTTCTCCGGATAAGCCGAACGTAGCCAATGTATGAAATCCTTCAGAATCAAGCAACCAGGCTGCATCATCAGTAAAAACTTTCAAGATCCTTATCCCAAAGATTAAAACAATGTTACTCATTCTGCAAATTTCTACCCATGTAGAAAATGAGATTGTTCGCGAAGAATTTTACTTTGGTTACACAATTATAAGCTATCTTAATCAGCAGCCAGATTCCCTTCAATTATCAGCTGGTGCATGCATGGTTGCAGCTGTTCCCTTAAGTGGCAATGCTTTGCTGCTTTGCACCAGTTCTATTCTCATATTCCCTCAATAATAACACACTTACAAATTCTGCAATTACAAAATTTGCTTTAGGCTAAAGTTTCTTTTATAGAGAATAATCAAATGACTCAACTTGCAATATATATAAAAAAAAATGCATCAAGATATAGAGCAAAAAAAAAAAAAATTCTCTTAGGTGCCATCAAAGGTAACAAACATTGAAACACATTAACTGTAAATATGTCAAATGTCTATTCATAGCCCTTGAAATCAAACACTTCTACTTGAGAAATAAAGCACCAAGGGCAACAGAATCGCCGGAGAATGGTTACATAAATTTTCCTAAACTGCAACCGTGAAAAAGAAGCCAAAAGGCTGGTTCCATATCAATGAATCAGGATCAGGACTCGCGGAACGGTGAGTATGCAACTGCAGTTTTGGCAGCTGTATTTGCCATTCATTCACTTGAAGAAGCAAAAACACCCAAGGCAAATGGACTGCAGGTGACCCTCATATAACAAAACAAAATCTGCTGGTAACTTTTTGCACAAGACTCAAAATAAATTTCTCAAGATTGTTCAATGCAACAAAATTAACATGCTACATGTGTAACAGCTGACAAACACCGTCATTCATTCTCCTTTCGATCAAAACCTGCCGTCGATCTTCTGGAGAAAGTCAAAAGGTAAATGTCCAATGTCTCACCAAAACAACCTCACTTTTTAGCAATCTTGTGTCACAAGTTTTCTTTATCGCCATGGCTCATATAGATTGCTGATCTTGTTAAAAAATGACCAAACTTCAAGCATGGAAAGCTGGAATCAGTTCTTGCCTGGGCAAACGGGAAGAAGATTACAACCAAAACTGAAAGAACAAATATATGAAGGCTACAAAGATCATACATATGAAATTTTAATTCAATTTGAACGTTTGTATTTTATAAAATACGAATTTTAATGTCCATAATAAAAATGAAATAAAGGGCAAGAGTTCAGAAACTGGAATTTTTTGAAAATAATTAATGTTCATATCTTTCCAGTTTAATCAAGTGGGTGTGTGAAATTGAGAAAAATATTGATAAAGAAAAAGGAATATAAGCTCTGGATATTCATATTAGTTGTTGTTCATGAAGATTAAAAGCACATGTTGGTTGTTCTTTGGAATTTGATCTCTTTTTCTTTACCTATACTAACTTGCTATATGATTGGTCATAGGTTTGAATTCTAAAAATACTCTCTGTGTAAAAAAAATGAGTAAGACTATGTATATCAATATATCAAGACCTTCCTCCATACCTATTTATAGCAGGACACCTATGTAATGGATATGACTTTTTTGCCATGCCTATGCTCAAAGCAGTGTTTGTCAATTCAATCTTTGCCTTCAATCAAGGTACTTCTCAGTGCAAAAACACTTAGAAATATTGGTCATTTTAATCTGTCACAAACTCACAAATTGAGCAACTTGCTGTCATATTGCAATGTGACATCAATTTTTTTGGAATAACAGAAAACCACACGTCATCCATATCGGGGTCCAATATGTGGGTAAACTGGTGTTGTCTGTATACAACAATTATTACAATTATTACACGGTAATTGGGAAATCCGAATATGACAAAATTACAATTATAATTATTATCCTCAAACAGACCCTAACGGCGGACCCTGAGAGTAGACCCTGACGGTAGAGGCTGAGAGCGGAGGCTGAGGGCAGAGGCAGACCCTGAGAGCGGAGGCAGAGGCTGAAGGGCAGAGGCTGATGGCAGAGGCTGACAGCAGAGGCTGATGGCAGAGGCTGATAGCAGAGGCTGATGGCAGATGCTGAGCCAGGCAGAGGCAGTTGGCAGATGCTGAGTCAGGCAGAGGCAGAAGCTGAAGCTGAGGCAGAGGCTGTTGGCAGATGCTGATGGCAGGCAGAGGCAGAAGATGAAGCTGAGGCTGAAGCTGAAGCTGAGGCAGAGGCTGTTGGCAGATGCTGATGCTGAGGCAGAGGCTGTTGGCAGATGCTGATGGCAGGCAGAGGCAGAAGATGAAGCTGAGGCTGAAGCTGAAGCTGAAGCTGAGGCAGAGGCTGTTGGCAGATGCTGATGCTGAGGCAAATCAGAACTTTCCCGAGGCTTGTTGTAAAACAACAATATCCTTAAAACAAATTCGTCCCCTACCGTAGGTGCAGTAGAACGTGAGACGATTGTTTCCCAGGATACAACGGAAACGTACGAGAAAGGGCACCACCAGACTCGTATCCAACGAACCACAAAGTGTTTGAACTCTCCTTTTAACAAAACAAAGAAAATGATCTTTCGTGTGTGTGCTATGTCTTTCTCTATTTTCTATTTCATTCTCTGATCTTGAAAACAAGAACTGATGTTGGTTATATAGGAAAAGAAAACACATCTCAATTAATAGAAATTAACTAGCCAATTAAATTTCATAATGGGAGATGTTACACATTGTTGTAACCACTAAACTAATTAAATTAGCACTAATGGAGATTAAACTTTGTAACCACCAAGCTAATTAAATTAGCTGTTATGGAATTACAAAAGGCTTGAAAATTGTGAACTTTGAGCAACAATTTCTCATTCACCCAAGCACCATTTTAAGCATATGAATATACCATTTCGAAGTACTCACGGAGGAGTATCCGAATCATTCAATAACAACCACTAACACGAAGTGGACCATGCTTAAAATTGAGCCTCAAAATGCTTATAAATAAGCATTTTTCCAACAATCCCCCACATGAATGAAATTGGCGAAAAACTTCGAATAAAATTATTTTTATAAAACATTTTATTTTGACCTAGAAGAGTTCAACGGTTCAACACCTGCATAGGATAGGTAGGCCACAGCCTTTGAACCTTCCCTTGTGAAAATATATCTCATTACTGGCTGACAGTTGACGCGATGTCATTGAACTGTACTGCCGTTCATGTAATTGGAGAACACATATCACACAGAATTTTACCTACACATTTGAGTTCTCATTATTATGTTCATTTTGGCCATGAACATCTACCTGGTTCTGCAAGAGTTTCTAAAATTGTGCCCCGTACAATTCCCTTTGAAGCGGCCCCACTTCTCTCTCACATAGGTGATTTCTTATTTAAGAGTATCTCGTAATACTCTGCTCAGATTCCCGACGCATAAGAATCATTAAAAGCTTTTGCTTAACCTCTATCCATACGAGCATCACTGTTTCATTTCATCATAGGAATGGACTAGAGGGTAACCCCCACAGTGATCCAATTATGTCTTTTACGGTAGGTTGTCCCATTGAACCTAGATCTTGGGATCTCCAGTCAACAAGGTTGGGTTTTCCTTCGTAATAAACATTTATCTAATGGGCTTCAGTCCCATTCCCCTCGATGATTTCACAACTAACTCTCTATTTAACCCTTTGGTTAGCGGATCCGCAATGTTATCCTTTGACTTTACATAGTCAATCGAAATAACTCCAGTAGAGAGTAATTGTCTAACGGTATTGTGTCTACGACGAATATGTCTAGACTTACCATTATACATATTGTTATGTGCCATTCCAATTGCAGATTGACTATCGCAATGAATGCAAATTGCTGGCACTGGCTTAGGCCAACTTGGAATATCCTCTAGAAAATTTCGAAGCCATTCTGCTTCTTCAGCACACTTGTCTAATGCAATGAATTCTGATTCCATTGTAGATCTGGCTATCACAGTCTGTTTGGAGGATTTCTATGATATAGCTGCACCTGCTAGTGTAAACACATAACCACTAGTAGACTTTGAGTCTTTCATGTCAGATATCCAATTAGCATCACTGTATCCTTCGACTACAGCTGGATATCTATGATAGTGCAACCCATAATTACGAGTAAAACGTAAGTACCTAAGTACTCTCACTATTGCTTTCCAGTGATCAACCCCTGGATTACTCGTATACTCTGCTGAGCTTGTTTACTGTACAGGCTATATCAGGCCTTGTACAACTCGATAGATACACATCAAACTCCCGATCACTCTAGAGTATTCTACTTGAGATATACCATCTCCCCTATTCTTTGATAGGTGTAAACTCACATCTAAAGGAGTTCTAGCCACAGCTGAATCATCATCGTTGAATTTACCAAGAATTTTATCCACATAGTGCGACTGATCAAGGATAAGTCCATCTGGACTTCTCGAGATCTTTATTCCTAGAATGACATCTGCAAGACCCAAGTCTTTCATGTCAAACTTGGATTTCAGCATATTCTTGGTAGATTTCACCATTTTGACATTACTCCGACCCGAATCAGTATGTCATCAACGTAGAGACATAAAATGACATAGCCAACTTCTGTCTCTCTGACATAAATGCATTTATCACATTCATTGATTTTAAAACCATTTGCCAACATGGTGTCATCAAACTTTTTATGCCACTGTTTCGGGGCTTGTTTCAATCCATACAAGGATTTAACTAACTTACAGACTTTCTTTTCTTGTCCTGGAGCTATAAAACCTTCAGGTTGTTCCATGTAGATTTCTTCATCTAAATCTCCATTCAGAAAGGCTGTTTTCACATCCATCTGATGTACCTCAAGATTGCGCAACGCTGCAATCGCTAGTATCATCCTTATGGAATTTATTCTCGTTACAGGAGAATAAGTATCAAAGTAATCAAGACCTTCACGTTGTCTATAACCTTAATTACAAGTCTTGCTTTGTACTTGTCAATTGATCCATCTGCCTTTATTTTCCTTTTGAAAATCCACTTGGACCCTAAAGGTTTACATTCTGGAGGAAGATTCACTAACTCCCAGGTGTGATTTTGTAAGATGGATTCAATTTCACTATTGATGGCATCTTTCCACAAGGCACCATCAGCTGACTTTACAGCTTCGTTATAGCTTTGAGGATCATTCTCTAGCAAAAATGTCAGAAAATCTGGACCAAATGATTTTTCCGTTCTAGCTCTTTTGCTACGTCTTAGTTCAGGTTCAACAACTTGTTGATCCTCTGGAACATTAATTTGTTCTCGGTCCTGACTATCTTCAATGATAGTCTCATGTGCCCTGTTGTGTGCACATCTGAATTCGAATTAGTTTTACAAGGAAAAACGTATTCGAAAAAGGATGCATTCCTCGATTCCATTATTGTATTCTTGTGAATATCTGGTACATTAGACTCATGCACAAGAAATCGATAAGCATTACTGTTATGAGCATATCCTATGAAAATGCAATCAATAGTTTTTGGTCCTATCTTCACCTTTTTAGGTGGAGGAATGACTACCTTGGCAAGACACCCCCCCACTCGAAGGAATTTATAGGAAGGTACTCTTCCTTTCCACATTTCATAAGGAGTTTTCCCTGCTTCTTTCCGTGGTACCTTATTTAAAAGGTAATTAGCTGATAAGACAGCTTCTCCCCACATAGTCTGAGGTAAGCCCGAGCTGATTAACATAGCGTTCATCATCTCTTTCAAGGTACGATTCTTACGTTCCGCAATCCCATTGGATTGAGGCGAATAAGGAGCTGTGGTTTGATGTATGATTCCATTTTGTTCACAAAGTGATTCAAAAGGGAAAACATATCCTTAATTCTTTTATTCAGTTGGTTCTCAACTTCATCTTATAGAGAACAAATTTCTCTATAGCTTCGTCCTTGCTTTTCATTAAATACACATAGCAAATCTTGTGCAATCATCAATAAAGGTAATAAAATATTTATTACCGCCTCTCGATTGTATTGTATTAAAATCACATACATCGGTATGAATTAGATCAAGTGGTTCAGAGTTTCTTTCAATACTATGAAAAGATGATCTTGTTAGTTTTGCCTCAACACAAGTATCACACTTATGTTTGTTATCAATTTTAAAATTGGGAATATGATTCATGTTAATTAACTTTCGCAATGAATTAAAATTAACATGTCCTAATCTACCATGCCAAAGATTAGAATACTCAACAATATAAGCAGAAGAACTAGCTTTATTGATATTTTTGGGTTTAACAACCATTACATTGAGCTTAAAAAGCCCATCAGTTACATACCCTTTTCCCACATACATCCCATTTTTAGTCAAAACTACTTTATCAGACTCGAACACCATCCGGAATCCATGCTTGTTCAGAAGCGATCCAGACACAAGATTCTTCCGTATTTCAGGTACATACAGAACATTGTTCAGAGTCAACTCTTTCCCAGAGGTCATTTTCAGAATCACCTTTCCTTGACCTTCTATCTCAGATGTTGCTGAATTTCCCATGTATATCTTTTCCCCATTTTCAGCAGGCTCAAATGAAGAAAAAACATGCTCTTGTCTGAGCATACATGTCGAGTGGCACCAGTATCAATCCACCACTCTCTTGGGTAGAACCCACCAGATTCACCTCAGAAACCACAGAAAAGAGGTTAATGTCTGAAACATCTTGAGTCATGTTTTCTAGCACATTAGCTTCTTGTTTCTTTTTCTTCTTCGGCAGTCTGCATTCAGAAGACATGTGACCCATTTTGTCACAGTTGAAGCATTTTCCTTGAAATTTTGATTTCTTGGAAACTCCTCATTTAGGGCCCATCTTTGACCCTTTGTTCTTGAGGTTCTGTTGTTCTTATGGCCATGTTCGACAACATTTGCTTTGGCCTCATGAGTCATTCCTCTCTTTTCATAAACTCGGTTATCTTCCTCAATTCTTAGCTTAAGAATCAAGTCTTCAATGCTCATTTCTTTTCGCTTATGCTTTAAATAATTCTTGAAATCTTTCCAACCAGGTGGTAGTTTCTCAATTATCGAGGCTACTTGGAAGGTTTCACTTAAACTCATCCCCTCAGCATGAATTTCTGCTAGAATAATCTGCAGTTCTTGTACTTGGCTTATCACAGTTTTGGAATCAATCATTTTAAACTCTAGGAAACGGCCTACGACAAAATTCTTAGTACCGGCATCCTCAGTTTTATATTTTCGATCTAAAGATTCCCAAAGCCCTTTAGCTGTTTTCATTCCAGCGTACACACTGTACAATGAATCACTTAGCCCATTCAGCACATAATTCCGACAGAGGAATTCAGAATGTTTCCAAGCTTCAATGGCACCGATGACTTGGATATCAATCTCACCCTCTTTGGGTACATGAGCATCTTCCTTTAGAAACCTCGCAAGGTTCAACATGGTCAGGTAGAAGAACATTTTCTGTTGCCACCTTTTGAAATTCTGACCACTGAATTTTTCAGGTTTTTCCGCAGCAGGATTGACATGGCTCACATGTCCAACAGGTTGTCTAGCCATTGAGGCAGAAACACCTTGGCCAGCCACAACGGCTGCCATATTAAGCCCAGAGGCTGATGCAAGTTGGCCAGCCGAAGGGGCTGCCACTGCACTTTGGTCAGCCAAAGAGGCTGCCATATTCGGATCTACTGTGTTTGGACTGATTTCCATATCCACAGAGTCTCGAATTTGTTTTAAGACTGTATACAACAATTATTACAATTATTACACGGTAATTGGGAAATCCGAATATGACAAAATTACAATTATAATTATTATCCTCAAACAGACCCTAACGGCGGACCCTGAGAGTAGACCCTGACGGTAGGGGCTGAGAGCGGAGGCTGAGGGCAGAGGCAGACCCTGTGAGCGGAGGCAGAGGCTGAAGGGCAGAGGCAGACCCTGAGAGCGGAGGCAGAGGCTGAAGGGCAGAGGCTGATGGCAGAGGCTGACAGCAGAGGCTGATGGCAGATGCTGAGCCAGGCAGAGGCAGTTGGCAGATGCTGAGCCAGGCAGAGGCAGAAGCTGAAGCTGAGGCAGAGGCTGTTGGCAGATGCCGATGGCAGGCAGAGGCAGAAGATGAAGCTGAGGCTGAAGCTGAGGCAGAGGCTGTTGGCAGATGCTGATGCTGAGGCAGAGGCTGTTGGCAGATGCTGATGGCAGGCAGAGGCAGAAGATGAAGCTGAGGCTGAAGCTGAAGCTGAGGCAGAGGCTGTTGGCAGATGCTGATGCTGAGGCAAATCAGAACTTTCCCGAGGCTTGTTGTAAAACAACAATATCCTTAAAACAAATTCGTCCCCTACCGTAGGTGCAGTAGAACGTGAGACGATTGTTTCCCAGGATACAACGGAAACGTACGAGAAAGGGCACCACCAGACTCGTATCCAACGAACCACAAAGTGTTTGAACTCTCCTTTTAACAAAACAAAGAAAATGATCTTTCGTGTGTGTGCTATGTCTTTCTCTATTTTCTATTTCATTCTCTGATCTTGAAAACAAGAACTGATGTTGTTTATATAGGAAAAGAAAACATATCTTAATTAATAGAAATTAACTAGCCAATTAAATTTCATAATGGGAGATGTTACACATTGTTGTAACCACTAAGCTAATTAAATTAGCACTAATGGAGATTAAACTTTGTAACCACCAAGCTAATTAATTAGCTGTTATGGAATTACAAAAGGCTTGAAAATTGTGAACTTTGAGCAACAATTTCTCATTCACCCAAGCACCATTTTAAGCATATGAATATACCATTTCGAAGTACTCACGGAGGAGTATCCGAATCATTCAATAACACCACTAACACGAAGTGGACCATGCTTAAAATTGGCCTCAAAATGCTTATAAATAAGCTTTAAGCATTTTCCAACATTGTCCCAGACTCTTATAAGGGTGCTACTCAGAACTTGAACCTGGGACCTTGAAAATAAGGTTCCAAACTCAAACCGTTGGGTTGCGCCACTTGAGGACAACAATGTGACATCCTATGTTGTCCTTTGTTACTAAAAGCTACTGGTATAAACTATAAAACACTCGAAATAGTTTATATGGTTTGAGAAACATTATTTGAAAAGATTAAAAGAAAAAAGAATAAAATTTATTTTTAGATCTTTAAAGTAGTTATAAAAATGTTGACTATGTTAAATTTGTTAAACACTAAGCTAACTGTTTGGGAATAAAAATGAACGTCATTACTTTTTTATTTTCAACCAACCAATAATACTATACCACATATATGTTTTTAATCCTGTGATTTTATTGATACTTAGAAACCTCAAATGTTAATATATTAATACCAAAAGATAAAAAATAAAAAATGTTTTACTTAAGTTTATGTTCTTAGATGGTCTCTAAAAATATATTATTAATTTATTACTGTAGACGCTGATTTTCGCCCGAGGTCCACAATCGAGAATTTGTAGGTTGGGGGCACTAGCGATCCTGCAAAACAAGAGGTAGAGTAAGCGTGGAGAGTCTTCCCACCGGTGTGGTGGGTGCCGTAGGCACTCCGACGCCCAAGTCAGAAATGGGAATGAGCTGTAAATACAATAGGAGGAAGCGCAAGGTCAGAAGCTACCTTGATCACCGTGGATTGCTGTGAGGGCGGTAGGTCGGAGGTCCAGTGGATTCTGGAGAATATGATTAAGCTGAGAGTTGTAATACCCCATTCCCTTGTAGACTTCTTCTCTTATTTATATGCACTCGAGAGGCGTGTATATTTAATGTATTTAATTGCTCATCCGTTTGATGCTGGAAACGGATGATCCATTAGGGGGTTGTTATGAGTCCGAGCGTTTCGTGGGTTAGCACATGATGGGTTAGGATGTTATTTAGGTAAGATATTTTCTTGGGTATGGGTTTGTGAAACAACTTGGACCAATATATGCTTATAAAAATGGGCTTCCTTTGAGGGTCTTGGGTCTTTAGATTGATGGGTGATGAATGTTGGGCCTTCCATTTATGCGTGGGTCTGAGAAGATAATTAGGCCTTGAGTCTATTTTGGGAACTGTTAAGGGGAACTGAGGCACATTTGATATTGGGCCTGAAGCGAAAAGTCAAAAATGCCCTTAGCCCAAATTTGGCCCGTACAGTTTTTCCATACTCTCTAATTCAAGGAGTCATTGGCTTGGAGAGTACTCGTTGGTCATGTCGTCTGAAACAAAACGAGTAAGACTACTCGCCGAGAGCATGGGTTAAATAAAGATCTAAGCACTCCCCTTGATTTTGACACGTGTTGTAGTAATGTCTTCGTTGTCTAGACCAGAACGTGATTGAGTGTCTTCAATGTCGTCTGGACAGTATTGTAAAAGTCTTGAATTTGACTCGACATGAGTCAAGGGGGATGTCCCTAATGAACAGAATCAGATGATGATCCTGGGTATACTCCATATGACTGGTCAGAGGACCAATGGAATCTTCATGTCTAGACTGAATGTAGTCCAGTCTTCAACTTGCCTTGACATGTCTCAGTCGACAGAACCAAATGATGTTCCTTGATATACTCTATACGATTGGTCAGAAGACCAATGGAGCCTTCATGTCTAGACTGAATGTAGTCCAAGTCTTCAACTTGCTTTGACATGTCCCAGTCGACAAAAACGCAATGATGTTCATTGATATACTCCATACGATTGGTCAGAGGACCAATGAAGCCTTCATGTCGCCTGGACCGAGTTTGGTCCATATCTTCAACTTGCCTTGACATGTCCCAGTCGACAGAACCAAATGATGTTCTTTGATATACTTCATACGATTGGTCAGAGGACCAATAAAGCCTTCATGTCGCCTGGATCAAGTTTGGTCCATATCTTCAACTTGCCTTGACATGTCCCAATCGACAGAACCAAATGATGTTCCTTGATATACTTCATACGATTGGTCAGAGGACCAATGGAGCATTCATATCGCCTGGGCCGAGTTTGGTCCATATCTTCAACTTGCCTTGATATTTCCCAGTCGATAGAACCAAATAATGTTCCTTGATATACTCCATACGATTGGTCAGAGGACCAATGGAGCCTTCATGTCGCCTGGACCGAGTTTGGTCCATATCTTCAACTTGCCTGATGATGGCCAAGAGATCATTCACTCGAATGGTGCCGAATAGGAACCTAGACAAGTTTGCATGTCGTCTGGTACCAGATGAAGGTCCGGATCGATACTTGACTCAATTAATGAGCCTACTGGGGAATGTTCATGTCGACTGGACCTGATAAGGGCCAGGAGATCAGCCACTCGACTAGTGCCGAATAGGACATAGTCAAGCTTATATATCGTCTGGACCAGATGAAGGTCCAGATCTGAACTTGACTCAATTCGTGAGCCAACTGGGGAATGTTCCGTCGATTGGACCTGATGAGGGCCAAGAGATTATCCACTCGACTGGTGCCGAATAGGAACCTAGTCAAGCTTATATGTCGTCTGGACCAGATGAAAGTCCAGATCTGAAGTTGACTCAATTCGTGAGCCAATTTGAGAATGTTCCCGTCGATTGGACCTGATGAGGGCCAGGAGATTATCCAATCGAATGGTGCTGAATAGGAACCTTGTCAAGCTTATATGTCGTCTGGACCAGATGAAGGTCCAGATCTGAAGTTGACGCAATTCGTGAGCCAATTGGGGAATGTTCCTTTCAACTGGACCTGATGAGGGCCAGAAGATCATCCACTCGACTGGTGCCGAATAGGAACCTAGTCAAGCTTATATGTTGTATGGACCAGATGAAGGTCCAGATCTGAAGTTGACTCAATTCGTGAGCCAATTGGGGAATGTTCCCGTTGACTGGACCTGATGAGGGCCATGAGATTATCCACTCGACTGGTGTCGAATAGGAACCTAGTCAAGCTTATATGTCGTCTGGACCAGATGAAGGTCTAGATCTGAACTTGACTCAACTTGAGGCAACGCGTCAACCTATGGAGCTAAAATTGTACCATTGAATGGTTTTGTCGTGTGGGCCAAGTAGTGGAGCCTTCGTATGTCGTTTGGACATGGGGATCTTTGTGACGGTATTGCAGGGGTATTCAGCCGACAGTGTTCTTATTGGGCTTCGAGTGGTTCTTGCTTACCTCGATTTCCTAAATCGCAATCAATGTAGCGTTAATATCGAGGCCCTTTTGGCGGGAAAACGAGGCGCCAAAATAAGGTAGAATATAAAGAGTATTGAGGGGGTTCATTTGCTTCATTTGCAAACCCCATTCTCAAGTCGTAAGGTTGGAGCGCTTTCTTCGAATTTCAAGGTATTCTTCTTATCCCTCATTGTGTTCTTCAATTCTTCAAGTTGTTCATATGGTGAATTCAACTTGTTTTTTGCTAGAATATGATTTTTAATCTTTAAATGGTTTGAGGATTTTTTGGGGTTTTGTTTTTGAGAAATTTGGGTTTGATCTTCTGTCATATTGGTTTTAGGTTGATTCGTTGTTTGTAGAGTGATTTGATATTTCGTCTGAGGGCTGCTCGAGCTCAAGTGATACACTGATGGAGATGCATGTAGTCTCACCCTTGCGGGTTATCTCCCCATATAGGATGTAAGATGGAGGATTTAGTGGTGATGAATATATTCTGACTGTCGCATCGGTTGAACCCCTTTTAGGTATCCCTAATGACGTGCCACCACTACGAGTAATTCCAGCAGATTCGAGTGGACAACCGAGTACAAGCGAGCTGACCAATATACTGACCAAAAATCCACCTAGTCGAGTGACCGAGAGGACAATGAGGGAGATGAAGATACAATATCATTTCCTAAAGTCGGTCCAAGCGAGATTGGCCTCGTCGAGCGAACGTATATATTATATGGTTCTTGGGTGGATTGGGTTTTATGAACGCCCCTTTGTAGATGGGTTTAGGTTTTCTATCCTAATCTCGTATGAAAGGTATTAGATCACTGCGGGATAACTCCTTCTCAACTAATGCCAAACACATGGAGGGTGCTGATGTCAGTTGAGGTTTTGACGTACGAGTTGGGGGTTAGATTCGGAGTAAAGGATATCCTGTATATATATTATTTAAAGGAGCATGTAGTCGAGAATGAGAGGTATCATCTGTTCCGTCTCGAC